>OMKK01089344.1:0-16308 GCA_900302305.1 Polymixia japonica
AATTTTTGTGAAAAATAAGTCGGTCTGAAAGTAATGAAAAAGTTTGCAACACACAGTTAAAACTATCATTGTTTGTTTTCCAAGAGTTGCTGGATTTTTCGAGTACCCTGCAATTTTCAGGAGCACCTTTTCTCCCTCCTTCTACATAAAACAAACATCTAGTTGGAAGATGTTAATGTCACATGCATAGATGTTAGAACCTCATTTGGTCAGTCTGCTTTCTCCATAAAAGGGGCAAACTTATGGAACTCTCTGCCAACTCACTTAAAATTGGAGACAAATGCCAACCTCTTCAACAGAGGCGTTCAAAATTGGCTAAAATCCCACCAGCAATGTGTACATATCTAGTCTGAATTACTATGTTTGTTGTGATCATGGACCTCTTGCTCTATTTATAATTTGTAATGTATTTGTAATTTTAATTAGCTTATAAATTTTGTATGTATAGGCTAACTTATGACCTATATAAGCCACCTATGGAATGGTGTTGAGAATTAGCACTTGTGCTACATACACCTATGCAAAACATCTGGTCTCTCCGTGTGATTGTACTAATGTAATTTGTTATGTCCATATTAATAAAAAAAAAAAATGGAAATGGAAATACCACACTCAAATTCACTTAAGTTTGACAGTGATCAGTCAGTGATCAATCAACAGTGGATGTAATTTATCCTATACTTTATTCACTTAAGGTTCTCATAAATTATTGAAGCTGTATCTGTATTCTTTTAAACCAATATGGCTTTTTACCATTATTTTCTTCTAATGTCTGTAAATGAAAGTGACAGTCAATGTGAAAGACTTGGCCAAATGTGGACACGTCAGTCAGATCGTCTCAAACAGACCTCGGCGCCCTGGGCTTCCTTCTGCTCCATCTTGTCCAAGTTCATGTCTGGTTGTTTTTTTTAATCTAATTATCTATGTATACTTATGAAATTAAATATTTAGCTTCTCAAATATGTATGATTTTACATCATCCACCTTTCAGTAGTGGTTGTCTCATAAAATGCATGCCGAAAGACCAGAAACGGCATCAGAATGCAATTGTCCACACTGACGCTAATCACTGAGTTGCCACCCTGCCTATGTGATTACCTGTTTGTTGTGAACTTCAGAAGGCAGCAAGAGGCTGATAGGCATCGCTGGGGATGGAGAGGGTGCAGGCACAGGATGTGTTACCGCTGTACATGCTTTCTGATCGGTCAGTAGGATCTGTCTTCCTCCAGTAGTTGAGCAGACCAGGGCTGTAGTCTGAGGGGGAGAGGCTAAAAGGACCGCTGTCTTGGAGGGCGGTGGCTTTCCACTGGGAGGGGGAAGATTTACCTTAGAAACCAGAGACACCACCTGCTGCAGGGTGCGGGGGGCCAGTTGGGGCAGCTGAGCATTCTGGGGAGTGGAGTTTTAATAGTTGTCATTAATAGTAGTAAAGATTCCATGATCCCAAGATACTATTTAAGTAGTGTTCTAAGCATAAGGTAGTCCAAGGACATGACTACCATTTGTATAGAATCTCCCTTTTTAACACTTAGTGAACAGTATTTTAGTCAACCTGTACTCAGTAGCAGAACATTTTCATTGACATCTCATAGAACGTTGTGTTGGGCATTTACTTTCAAATCAAAAGACAATGATCTCAATAAGTTATAGAAATTATTGATAAATCTGTTGGACTACAGGACTTCTACTACTACTGGACTTCACTGCTTTTTTAATTGACCCTTCCCTAAATATTAAATAATCAGTCGCTGCTGTTCAGCATTTGGCTAGCAGAATTACAGAGGAATAACATTTGTTGTTAGACTTTTGCTCCAGTTCTGTCCAGGGCTGACTGGCACCAGCAGAGACAAAATCTTGGCATCTTCTTGCGTTATAGTGAAGGCATAAAATAGTTACTACTTCTACTACTACTCTTATTTTATACTTCCTCTTGCTACTTTACTACTGCAGTAAACATATTTTATTACTAAACTATTCCTCTCTGCACTTTTTAGTTCTTTTCCTGTTAGATTTAAAAACTTAGAAAGGAAAAGAGAAACCCAACTCTCCCTATCTGTCCTGTTGAATGCCCGTGGCAACATCTTTTGGCAGTGTAACAGCTATGACGGCATATCAGAGATCCGCACGGCTCCTCTACGGCATCCTCTACTCCGCTACAACGTGCACAACTCAAACAGCCAGACACGTATATTATTTTCATGAGCACTTTCACAGCACTTGTGCACAGAATATCTCTAGCAATGTTGCAGAATCCGAAGGAGCGTGTGACTGTTCCGCTCACGAGTGGTTTTTCTTTTTGGCAGTTAAGTGGGCGGACCCAGTCACCATTGTATCCCTAAATATAATTGGTTACAATCCTTGTCTTTTATGACTGGCCCTTGTCTTTCTATCAGAATAAAGAAACACTGTACCCCTCTCAATGCTTCCTGAGAAATGGCTGCGGAAACACCTCATGTAAGGGACAAACATTAGCTACCTCATAGCTACTATGATAAGCTAAACAATAATTTAATGGCTGGCTAGTCTAATAATTCAGGCCTGTTTCCTTAATAGTTATAGTAAAATGTAAATGTAGCATAATGAAACTAGTAAAATGAAATAGCTCTTACGTGAAAAACCAATCTGGAGCAAGTAGGTGAATGTTTTGTGACCAGGAGAGCAATGATAGTAGTTGTGAGCTCGGGGATAACATTCACACACTCCTTCAGATTCTGCTCGCGCTCAAAGCGTAGGCTGCAATATTGCTAGAGATATTCTGCGCACCAGTGCTGTGAAAATGCTTGCAAAAGTAATATGCTGGCACAGCTGTTTGAGTTGCGTGCACGGCTCACGGATCTCATTTGCGCTCGTGGATTTTGGCACTGATATGCCGTCATAAACAGCCTGCAACAAGACTACAGTACAGTGTGCTTAAAACAAGTGACTTAAAAGCTACTACCATGGCAATGATGCTGCAGGAAAAATGTGAAAGCAATATAGTGAAGAAATAATTAAATTATAAGTTAATTAAAGCTGCTATATGCAAAATGTCTGTTATTTTATATTAAAATAGCATAAAGACTGTGTGCTATGCCAAGGTTTAGTGATATATGATCTTCACAACAAATGTCTGCCACTTCCGGTCGGCCAGTGTGTTGATATTCCCTCTTTTCTAAACCATGTTTACATCGCAGGCCTGACAATAAACTGCTCCCAAGAATGTGTTCACCTGTAATGTGAGGGTTTTAATGGACAGGGGAGAGGAGCTAAGAGGAGAAAAGTCCAGCTTGTCTTGAACTGTAACAGCTTGGTGTTATAATTCCCCTTCACTATCAGTAGTCAGAATAGTGCATATAGCAGCTTTAATAATTATATGCATTTATAAATAAAATTTGTATTAAGCATATGTTATTTTTGTTATTTAGCTTTCTTTTGTTACCTTATTTACAGCAATGTTGTTTTTTGTGTTGCTGTTACAGTGCTCCACCAGCAGGGGGCTGATGTGAATGTTGAGTTCTTGGTGTTTATCTGAACTCAGCAGGTGGTACAGCAGGTGTTCTGAAGTCTCCGCTGGCATCTCACACACACAACAGTAGAACTCTGACCGGCTAACACTGCTCACCATATCAGTGGATGTACCTAGGAGCAGAAAGCAGGTTGGGTCAGTCTGGTGGGAACATGAATCAGGTAGGCATCAGTCTGCTAGGAGCATGAAACAGGTATGGGTAGGGGCCGCTAATAAACAAAGTGGGAAACTGTTAGCTACAGTCAGTGATCACAAGGCTAACAAACCGTCATAAACAATAATTGTATGACAAAAATAACTTTGTATTTACTTATATTGGTCCCATAATGTTTATTGTGTTGTACATAATTAATCTATATCATGATGATTTGTAATAGTTTGAAAAGGTGGCTAAACCTAATGCCATGTAAAAAAAAGGGTCCAATTATTCTCCACTACATCCCTGGTACTATGGACAACATAGTATCTAGAGTTGGCTGTAATATATAACAATGCCCTCCATAACACCCCCACAGTAAGATGCCAAACATTCTTAAGATCAGCTGATGTAGACCTATCAGTTTCATAAAGATGGTAAATGGTTATGATTGTGGAACTGAAAAGTTTTTGAAACCTTATTAGAGATTATAAAATTGGATTAAACTGTATTTACCCCCACGGGGACTAGCAGCCTCAGTACCAATAATAGGTGGCTTTGTGACAGAAATGGTGACAGAACTACCGTTAGCTGACGAGTTAGCATCTAGGAGCAGAAAACAGGAAAGGGTCAGGTGTGTGTTCTACAAGCAGAAAACAAAAAGTCATCAGGTAGCCTGTCAAAAGCCTCTCAATGATTTTAAATACAGACAAATTACAATTAGCAGAATCACCTGTGAAATAATAGTGAAACAGTTATTAACTCAGCTAGCCGATATTTAACACAGACATTTAAATTTTAATCTTTGTCAAGCTGTTTTCATTCTCACTGTGATTCTGTGATAAAAAAATAAAAAAATAAATAACCACCATTTTCTCAAATTAAATTACCTTGGTCTTGGCTACTGTTGGATGAAGCAGTGTCATTAACCATCTGGTTGCTGGTGGATACTGAGCGTCGCCCATAGTAATGCTGCAGCAGAGACTCACAGTGGTTGACCAGAACATGTTTTCGCATCACATACAATAGGCTATCATGGAAGCCACAACGAGCACATGAAAACTTGTCCCCACCTACTCCTGGCTTGGAGATACGCACACCGACCTGGAAGAACAAACAAATCCCATAGACCTATTAGATGTATTCATATTTATACAACAGTTAGTTCCAATCAAGTAATTTGATTGGACAAGAGGCATTCTATATTCCATATGCCAATATACAGTATAATAGCACTGGGATGTTTAACTATACGTATCACTCTGCTTTACAGGTATACTGTTACAACCTTTAATTACACAACATCGTAACAATTCACACTGCGACAGCGTAAATATGGATACATGTCCAAAACTAGCATCTGAATTAAATTATTAATGGTTGTCGGAAGAGGACGAGAGGGAGCACGTCTGCATACTTCCAGGTGTGCTGAAATTACATCAGCAGACCATGGGAAATTAGAGAAAACCAAAAAACAAGGCAAACAATATGGGCTTTGAACTGCTTTCAAACTTGGCTACATTTGAAAAATGTCAACATAGACCTTCAGTCCATTGAAAAGACTATATGCTCTATGGCATTAGTCTGGTTTAAATCACTATATCAACGAGCCCCGTTTTCAAAGGCATTGTGAAAGAGATTAGAAGGGCTGGGAAAGAACAACACACTACCCCCCGATTTCACCTGAAGACTTAAAATATTCTGCAACCCTAGGTCCAGACAACACAAAAGGTTTACTGAGCAAGGTTTGGTATGATATTCAGTTGCATTTTGGACGGGATCTTAAGCCTGCCTCAGTCACCCTAAACACAACGAGAATGCCACAAAGTATTCCACTATGACATTTAATGAAGAAACAAAAAAACACAAAGACCCATTGGAAAGAGACAGAGATACGAGCAAGGTAGCCTTGTTTTGTCTTTTGTTAGCTGAATCTTAAAGGAACTATTTTTGTAGGCTGAGAAGAATAAATCATAATAAATAAATCATAATCTGTTGTGTCAAATTATCATTACTTGATAAATAAAACTGTCTGATAATATATATCAGTATATAATATAACATCAACTGAAATTCAGTTTATCCCTGCATATAGGCTATATATTTAAGCAATATCACGAGAGGGGTAAATATATAAAACCTATATGCAGGGATACACTGAAGTTCAGTCGATGTGAAGAATGTCATATTCTCTACAGTAGACAATATTAATCCACTAACAACATGAATGCGCAGCAAACCTGTTAACAGTTGAGTGTGAATTATTTTGTCAGTCTTTTTGATTATGAGGCATATAATACAGTTGAATGTTAAGAGAACTAGTTACTTTCTTTCAAATTGCTTTAAAATTAATGATGCATTTAAATTTATAGAAATGGCAATGGAACAGGCAGAGGGCAAACACTTATGACTAGCATGATAAGTATAGCAGCCATTTGTTTACTGTCAATCTTAAAAGCAAATTAAAAACAAAATTACATATTAAATTGGCAATCTGTGAGATCCCTGTTTTCTTTACTTTGGTGACACTTGATGATAAGCGGTCATTGCTGTGGTGTTTTTGCACTGCATTTCCCAGAAATCACCTTGCAGTCAAGTGTCTCCAGTACTGTGACATCAGAAAATGGTTGCTCTCTTTTTACCTGACACCGACACCACACAGAACTTGGTGTAGGTTGAATCACTATTGTGTTATATCAATACCTTTTATCACAATTTTATTAAAAGTGGTCACATTGCACTTTTCAAAAGTGGCCCCTGGGCCAAGCAAAGACATTATGTGCTTTCAAGTGTCAAGTTCAATTCACATATATTGCTATAACTAAAAAATCATCCACTCAACCAAAAAAATCACTTTTTAACTAGGCAACAGACTGACTTTTAACAAAATGCCTAACTCACCTAACTTACTACACAAACAAACCAACCTGTGAGTAGAAAAACAACTAACTAACCAACTGAATAGGCATATAACTATATAACAATCTAGCTGATTGGTCATCTATCTGACTGACCGAGCAACTATCCAAGTAAAAACCCAACCTGTGAGGACGAGACTGGTGTTTTGCTGTTGCTGAAGTTATTTTTAGAGCCCCCCTGTGTCTGGGAGTGAAAGAGCTTGGTGTGTCTGATGAGGAGGTCGGGTCTGGAGATGTAGGAGCAACGGGAGCAGGGTGACAGGGACGCCAGGTCCTCCTCCTCCTCATGGCAGCGCTGGATATGGCTCCTGAATGTGTACCAGGAGCGAGTGGAGAACCAACAGAGAGAGCAGCATAGGGTCTGGGTACGGTAACAGCACTACATGGGGAAGACAGAGATAGACATATAGAGGGACAGAGAAAGCAACAAAAGCAAGGGGAAAATAAACAGAGAGGGAGGGATAAGAATATGATAACATTACATAATTATCAGTATAAGCTCCTGAAGGCAAACCAGCAGGGTCCACAACGTGGGTCCATGGTATATTGTATCATTCCTTTTCACCAGTCCTAGGGCTGGGCAATAAAACTATAATACTAATATTGATGATTATTATGATAATATTTACCTCTGTAATGTGCATATATTAATGCAATATATTTGATATTTTTGTTAGAGTTAGATAATGCCATTTCACTAATGATAGTTTGACACAATGAGATTGGCTGGACAGCTGAGTAGCTGGACAGCCTTCAAAACTGTCAAGTCAAGCCAGCACGGCTAGCTGGACACAGCTAAGCCAAATGCAGATACAATGCAGATATCCTGATTGTGAACCAGCCTGAGTATCTACTAGGGATGCACCCAAATCTGAAATGATATTCGGCAACAAACGAATAAAGGATTTCTAACAAATATTTGACCCTTCTGAACATTTTTATTAAAATTCGGATGTCAATCAGTGTGAGAGAGGAGAGGAGGGACGCCAGGAGTGAAGGATTGAAAAATGTAAACTATTTATCATGAAACTCTTCTGATGCTTTGCTATATATTAAAACATCATGCCGTGGATAGATTCATTTAGCCCGTGTAGCATTTGTTTTTATGTGGTTGTTAATTGACTTTGCATAGCAAAGCAAAACATTGCTTTCTGGAACATTTTCTTAAGTGTGTCTTCTTACGAACTTCGTAAGACCAACCCTAAGAAAGATCCCCACCGGATTCATGAAAGTGTGGAAATGTGTTCTTAACACTAGAAGCGCGAACTAGCGGCCATTTGACCGCTAAGCACTTTAAAATATATATATCTCAGCGCTAATTTTTTTTTACATCACTTTCCTTCCTTGACTTTTCCTAAATATGTGTTTTAGAGAAGAGAAAGAGAAATTTTGCTCCTATTACTATGAAATAACAGCCAGCCTCCCGTCAGGACCTTCCTTTCAATGTTGCAGTTCTCCTTCAATGCACCAGAGGGTGCAAAGAACAGACAAACTCTCTTACAGATTATTTTAAGCCATTTATTGATTTGAGATGATTCAGGTTGAATAAAATAACAGATCTTCTGAAAAATGTTGTTTGGACTGTTATTGATTCCAACTGCCTGTGTCAGTAATGGACATTTTTTGTCCAATGAGCGCATTCAATAATATCGCCCAATAATATAACTTCATATTGTTTGTATGAAGAATTGAATATAGGCTACCCTATCCAAGTAACCCAAACAAATACATAAACAAATGTCTATGAAATTAGAATATTTAGGCCTAATACCCATAATCAATTGGTGCTGAAAATTTATTTTCATTATTGCCATTGAACTGACTGCATCATAAATCGTCGCGGGGCAATATTATGAACTTCACCCACTTTAGTGTCGCCAGTGTTTATGTTCTTTATGTTTTACACCATAAAGACACCATTTTTTTCTGGTTGATGATTGTTTCATATTCTCGAAGTTGAACTTTCATCTTGAATTGCATAGTTGTGACTGTAAAGCGAATAGTGAGTGGGCTAATTCATGTCATAATTAAATCTGACAATTTTGTTGTAATACCGACAGACCACCAAGTACAAGCAAATTATATAACATCGGTAAACATGAAAACAATATAATAAAAGGATAAAAATAGACTTTTCGAACCCTGTCAGTCACGTTGACGGATTGGGAATTAACTTCAGCGCAGACTGAGAATAACAAGTAAATGCTGCTTGGGTGGCTGTTCACTACATTTTCCATGGAGAAGTCACAACAAGTTACACATTTCGCAGATGTGAAGTTTACGACACACAAACATCGGTAAACAATATCACGCAGATAAAAATAGACTGTTTTTTCCAACCCATGGTGGCGGATTGTGATTTATTCTAGCGAATAACAAGTCAACGACGGATTGAGCGGGACGATACATGGTTTATTATGGTTTGTGTCACCGCATAAAGATTGTAGGAAAACCACAGCTTTATTAGTGTTATTAGTGTTGAATCACACCATGCATGAACGCACACACTATTTTTACTTCAAGAATACCTTTACAACATAATCTAATGCAACATATCACAAGTCATATTTGATCAAGTGGAGCTCCTCCTCACGCCTCCCATGTAGCTCTCATAAAGAATGTCACTATAGTGTCCCGTGTGCAAGAAGCACCATCTAGAGGCCATCGCGTGTCAGCACCACAGTCCCTATCTGTTGTATAGGCAGTCAAATGACTGCTAAAATCGCAGAATAATTGGATGCAGCAGGCCTGGCGCTTCTAGTGTTAAACCGCCAAAGTGTTCTCAGCTGTGCTCCCCCGAATGAGGAATGCAACTGACTAAATTGAACGCGTGTTCTCGTACACCTGAATTTGCATACATAAATGCCCCAACAGGGCATGTACCCAGGGCCCGTGGCCATATAATAACACAGGCGGTGCTGGACGGTAACGATGGCGAAAATGAACGACACCCTCACCCAAATAAACAGAAAGATGCCCTGGCACCCTTCTTTGAGTATTACTGAAGTGATGTGTTTAGTTCTTGAGATAAATTGTAAACTCTATCAAAGAATAGTGACAGTCAAATGAATGTTGAAAGGCTTTATTTGTCAAATGCAACATCATACCAGTAAGATGAGCAGTGGAATGTTTCTCCACTGGCTCTTACAATGTGCACACTAAGAAAGGTAAAAAAATAAAACCAACAATAAAAAATAGCAATAGAGAACAAGACGGTATATGGACTATTAATACAAAATGGCAAATATATAGCCTACATGAAAGGAATGGGATGTGCTGAGAGCAGATTAAATTGTACAGTTGAGTTAAATACATTATTAGGCTACTTGTGGATCTTGATAGGCCCTATCTATATTATGTAGGCCCATATGATATATTTTAGCTATGGATATTCATGTTTATTTACAGAATGTAGATGTGTCCATTATATTCCACTATGGCTATATCCACGCAATTGAGTTTAGTGCTTATTTATTTATTCACTGCTGTTACGTGCCTAGGTCAGGGGTGTGGCTGTGTGGGTGGATAATCTGTGTGTCTTCCCAGTACTTCTCCAGGTACTGCCCTCCCTCGTGAGGAAGTGGCAGGGTGCACCTGCACCTAATTTATCTTGATGTGCTACCTGGAGGATAAAGTGCTGGAGAAGACACACAGAAGGAGTCATTTTGGTAGTAGCTGACCAGATGGCCCGTGGTACGCTGTAAGTGACGGTGGGTGATCGATTGTCCGACGTGGTGTCGGATGCGATTGTGTCGGCATCAGTTCTTGACGCATGCATTACTAACCAGATTGTATCTGGGAATTCGGACTAGGTCCGAACGTGACCATAGGTCCATAGGTTGGCTACGGTCCTACATCCGTATTATTTCTAGTTACCTACTTGTTTATTTCTGTTTTAGGGAACTCCAGCTCCCCGTTGTATTTTCCTATAGGAGCAGGCTTGTCAGTTCAACGCCGTGGATCCCGTTTTATTTAAGGAGTTCTAAAGACCGTAAATAAATTATTGTTTTTGTGTTCAACCATTGCTTGGTGTCAACCCAGTCCAAAAATAACATTGTTGCTTCCCCCTCTCATCCCCTGAGCCTACCGGGGAATGTAACAACTGCCATTTGCAGTATTCGTGTAGTGCTTTTATTTATTTTATGACATCACGATGCCTCGTAGAATCACCACTATAAATATGAAACTTAATTGTTAATGATACAAATATTCTCGTATTTATTATAATAATTATTTTAAATCTGAGGATGTCTGTAGAATTGATGTGTACGCAATCACCAATGATTTCTCACAAATTCAGCCCTTAAGAACATGGGTGCACTCTCAATCTGGCCTATCTACGGCTGCTTTTCCGCGTTCTTAAATCCTGTTCTTAGCAAAGAACGAATCCCAGATGAGAAACCATTCAGGAATGCTAGAATTGTCCTTGGAACTTCGTAAGTGGAGTTAAGAAGAAATTTCTGGATGGCATGTTTTTTTACAGCAAGCTATTACCTTTTAGAATAATTCAGCTGATTTTCAGAAAGTTTCACTGTACGAAATTTTAGATAATGGTGGATGAATGGACCAAAAAACATAATATGCAGATTAGCAGGGCAGAGCATAATGCTCCAAGAGGCACATAGGTTCAGCTCATGGAGGTGCACGTCTGTAACAACTTTTAAGACTCTACGTGCAACAGGACAAAAATACATAAAGACAATTGCATAAAACTATGAAAAATGCCATGTTACAGAAAAGTACCAAATTACTACACCCCACATACTCTAATAAGTGATGCCTCAAAGAGGACCATGACATTTTCATCAGTTCTGGTGATTTTGACTCACAAGGGAATGATAAAATCCAGATAACCCCAAACCCGGTAATCCCAAAGCCTAAGTACAATTACCTTCTTTCTCCTCTTGGACTTGTAACAGTCGGTTAAGTCATCCCATTCTGTGTTCTCAAAACATTCCTCACCAGCAACAGAACCCTTCAGCTCCTAGCCAGAGATAAAAAAAGAAACACAAGAGGAGAAACAGACAGAAGAGGGGGAAGGAGGGGAAGGAGGAAGGAGGGGGAGGAGGGAGAGAGTCAGCAGTGAACTACATTAGCACTATATGTGGGCCCACCAGCTTGCGTGCCACCAATAACCTATATGTTTTTCAGATAGTGTCAGGATCTCTTTGGCTCACTGATAGCAATACCGTTATCCTACAACAAAAACCCTAACAGGGTTGCAGAGTGCAACAATTAGTTCACATTTTGCTTCTCTGTTTTCAGGTAGTGTTTCATAAATTTTGTCTTTCATCAGACCACTAATGATAATAATTCCAAGAAATAATAATAAAGCAATAGGGTTTTCTAAACCCTATAAAAGCTACTTCTGATTGAAGTTATTCAGTTCGAATGACCTGGATGAACTGGATCTCTTTTCTGTATGTGCCTCCCATCTATCTCCTTTTGGCCCTAGAACTGCTTATCTCTCACTAGGGATGCCAATTTTTTGCCAGTTTTTTCTGACCGTTAACGAGCCTTATTAATTGGTTAATAACCGTTAACCGATAGGCTTAAAATCCATAAAACGATGGATTTGGTCTGAAGCGATGTGGTCTGTTGATAACTTGAGACGATCTGACTGACACGTCTGGGTTTTGCATTGCTACAATGTGGGCCCTCACATTCATTTATGGACACTAGAAGAAAATAACATATATTACAGTAAAAACAATATTCGGTTTAAAGGAAGACGGGTTCAATCATTTCTGAAAAACTATAATATATTTATTGTTGATCCATGATTTTTGGTAGAAAGTGTCCAGATTTGGCTACACTTGAATGAAAGATGTTACTGCTTGAGTTACCAGATCTATATAGAGCCATTGCTTTGCTTAAAAACAGAGATTGCATAATGCACCATGTTCTTGCTAAACAGTACACACAAGGAAAACAGGCTATGGCTCCCTTGTGTGTTCAATTTTAAATAAAACCAGAAAGAGATAACCAGATGAATTAAATTTGAATTAACACTATAAATTAACTGTGTAACTGACAGGATTGATCAGTTAAATGTCTTAACAGCGGTTAACCATTGACATCCCCATCTCTCACTTTGAGTTATTTGTTAAACGGTGAATGCAATTTGCCACGCCAGCCATACAGGATTGTATTAGTTAAACTAGATCTAAAATTGCAGTATACTAAATAAAACAGTTTACTGTTTTACACAATCCAAAGCAGAAAATCTAAACTAAATATTGCTTTGCGTGGTTTGATCAATAGTCACAGGTCTGTAATGAACAGGCCTTCTAAGTTTGAAACAGACATGGGCAAAAAAATAATCTAACCCTGCACTAACTTGACTTAAATTGACTTAAAATAGTTTAAAAGCATCTTAATTGATCAGACATTATGTTGATAGCTTGCTTATGGCTTAAATTAAGGCTGTCAGGAAGCTGAACTCCCTGCCCCCCCTGCCCACTGCACACACAACTCTGGTCACTAACCACTGAACTGGACTGAAGCAGCACATGGACTGCCTGACACTAAGTCACTTTACAATTTTTCTTTCTAATGTACAATTTGCACTCTAATTTGCACTACTGTCTTTTCATTGCACTACCAACGGTCTCCATATGTGCCTATGCAGATTCTTTTTGTTTTGTTTCTGTCTGTATATATATATACATTCTTTCTTTTCTTTTCAGTATATATTCTAGCCTGTATATTGCGTAGTCTTTGTATCTAGTCTGTATATTGCGTAGTCTTTGTATATTTTTAGCTATATATTTCTTTAGCCTGTATATTTCTTTACATATTTTTAGCCTATATATTCTTTAGCATTTTATTTTTTTCTTAGCATATTCTTAGCATTTAGCATCCTAGCATTCTTTAGTATTCTTAGCTATATTCTTAGGGTAAGAGAGAAAAACAATTTCGGTTCTCTGTATGTGTGTACACAGAACACAGAACTGACAATAAAGCAAACTTTGACTATGACTTATGGATTTGTGGAGAAACATTTCCTGAAGTAAGACAGCTGTGTAAGTTTTATATCTACAAGTAGCCTATTGAATCTTAAGCCCCTTTCACACATAGAACCTGTAAAATTGCGGGATTAACTTTTCCTGTAACTTGTAACTGTCAGCCAACAACATTATACATGGAAACATAGTGACAGCTTTCAATATAATCATAAACTTTATTTATACAGCACTTTTCAAAACAGAGTTACAAAGTGCTTTATAAACAAGAGAAAAGTCATGAAGACATATGAGATAAACAAAAACAAAACTGACCCTTCGCTAAGACCCTCCCTAGAACGGCCACTGTCCAATCCTATGTTAGCAACCGTAACTAGGCGTGGGAGGCCTGTCAAGCTTTCAGAACAAGGGAAAATGCTGAAATGGAGTTCATATGGAACCTGCAAGTCCGGCAGCAGATATCCTATAAGTTTAGAGGGGGGTGTCGTAGTTTTTCCTTTTTCAAAGCCAAAACGCAAGAGGAGAAATGTCGGATATGGATTAAACAGTGTGGAAGACTCAGCTGAATCCATAATAATGATATGGATAATTTAGTTTTGCTAGCAATGGGCTATTAGATAATGCAAGCTATAGGGAGTCATAACTAAACGTTAGCTTGAAATGTTCTACTGTGCAAGAACATTGTTGTCCCTGTATATGTTTGTCCTTCACATGAATTGTCAAGACGCGCGGTGCCTGACGCATGCATTGGGACAGGTGTTATGCCAAGTTCTCTCTGCCTGCACCTAATATATCCACACTGTAACTTTATTTCTGGAGATCCATGAATCAAATGGTTTTACCAGCACATGTTTTGTGAATGTGTGTGAATTTCATATGTTTAATAATGACATAAGCTGAAATAATAGGGGATGCATTACTTGGCAACAATCAGCTCTGCTGAATAAATGCCTGCACCCTTTAACATTCAGTAATGACACTTCAAATCAAAGTTTGATAGGTATCAAATGGTTTTATCAGCACATACTTTATTTGATCGACTTTGACTTTGAATTTTACGCTCCACATGAATTTCTCTGCTGCGAGGACCATGCAGTTCTTGGCTGGCAGGCAGAACTCAGCATAACACCTGTGAGCTTTTCCCTCGATTTTAATGTCCTCTTCATTCACAATACTCCGCTGACAAATTATATTGTGAATGTAGCTCTCAAAATGCATATTGTAGTGCTTCCTGTCTACTTCTTTCAACTATTATTCCAGAAATGTGCTATTATTTCCTTTGGGATATATCTCACCGATATCGTTGAAAATGCCATATTTACATGCCAGGTGCGAAAGCTTGACAGGCATAGCAACAGTAACAAGGGGGGATTTTGATTTGTTTAGATGGAGGAAGTGAAAATGGATACCATGCTTGCAAATAACATGTCCCAGGGAAGCAACTACAGATTCAGATTCAGATTCAGACGACTTTATTTATCCCATAAGGGCAATTCAATTTCACAGCCTACCCAGCACCATAAAAAGATATCTGGGTAGCCAGCTTCAGGTCGCACGCTTTGGAGGGCCCCAGTATATGGAAAATAGTAATCTTAATAGACCCAAAACAGACCCCGCACAATAGAGGGGCCACAGAGGAAGAGGCTTCTCTGGCTGTAACAGAAAAGCTTCTATCATTAAGATAAGAGTGAAACCAATGAAGAACTGAGTCTCTAATGCCAGCCCATTTTTCCAGACATATCTCAATGAACGGTCATTCAACCTAAAAGGGTAGTTGAATAGGCCTGCACCCGTGATCACAACTATTTAAGGTCCCCTACTGTGTTCACAGAATGTGCAGGAAATACAGAGAACGACGCTTGTCATCATTCTCACAATTAGATTGTTTTCCTTTTCACTGACAAGAACGGAGGCAGAGGCAGACTACTCGCCAATTTCGGGTTCACAAAAAAATCGAAAGAAACCGATGCAATCATATTGTTTTCAAGCATATCCATATTTCTATTGTGTCTTGAATCCAGCGTGTGTGTGTTTATCTCTATATAAATGTTGCAGCTGGTGATGGGGACATTGTTTTGAGCAACTTTCAGCCACTTAAACTGAGGTTTATCACTAAAACAACAGTGTTTTTGTCTTTGTGTACAAACCCCAATTCCAATGAAGTTGGGACGTTGTGTAAAACGTAAATAAAAATAAAATACAATGATAAATCCTTTTCAACCTATATTCAATTGAATACACTACAGAGACAAGATATTTAATGTTCAAACTAATCAATTTTATTGTTTTTTTGCAAATATTCACTCATTTTGAATTTGATGCCTGCAACACATTCCAAAAGAGTTGGAACAGGGGCAACAAAAGACTAGAAAAGTTGAGGAATGCTCAAAAAACACCTGTTTGGAACATTCCACAGGTGAACAGGTTAATTGGAAACAGGTGAGTGTCATGATTGGGTATAACAGGAGCACCCCCAAAAGGCTCAGTTGTTCACAAGCAAGGATGGGGAGAGGTTCACTACTTTGTGAACAACTGCGTGAGCAAATAGTCCAACAGTTTAAGAATAATGTTTCTCAACGTGCAATTGCAAGAAATTTAGGGATTTCATCATCTATAGTCCATAATATCATCAAAAGATTCAGAGAATCTGGAGAAATCGCTGCACGTAAGCGTCAAGGCCGAAAACCAACATTGAATGCCTGTGACCTCAGGCGGCACTGCATTAAAAACCGACATCATTCTGTAAAGGATATTACCACGTGGGCTCAGGAACACTTCAGAAAA
>OMKK01089347.1:0-12434 GCA_900302305.1 Polymixia japonica
TTTGCTCTGATGTGGTTTTACTGTAAGTTATTGCTCTATTTACAAAGTGATGAAGTTATTTAAGTGAAATAGTTATTACATTACATATTACAGCACGGTGGCTCAGTGGTTAGCACTGTTGCCTCACAGCAAGAAGGTCCTGGGTTTGAACCTGACGGGGCCTTTCTGTGTGGAGTTTGCATGTTCTCCGCATAGGTGAATTGGTTACTGTAATAAATTACCTGTTTGTCGGCTCTGGCTTGGACTGGAGTCCCATTTCAGAGTGTCTCCCTGCCTTACATCCAATGCATGCTAGGATAGGTTCCAGCACCCCGCCACGACCCTGAACATGAATAAGTGGGTTAGTGGCTGGATGGATGACCTGGCATACACATACACAGAAGAATGAAATTCATACTTCATAATTCAGACAAAAAGTAAGATGGCAGAATGCATGACTAATAGCACACTGTACATAATACATGTACACATGCAGAATAGGAAAGCCAGATGAAAAATAGAAAGATATAAATAAAGATGATAGAACATTAATTATGTACTGGGGGGAGGCTAGTTCAGCGTTCTTATGGCTTGGGGGTAGAAACTGTTCTGTTGCTGCAGGACTAAGATGCTCCTGCACCGTCTCTCCGATGGTAAAGGGGAGAACAGACTCTTGCTGGGGTGAGAGGAGTCGCTAACGATGTCGTGAACCTTTTTTCTGAGACCACTTCCTGTAGATGGTCTCAATGGGTGGAAGTGCAGAGCCTGTGATGAACTGGGTTGACTTCATCACACGCTGTAGAGCCTTCTGGTCCTCAGAAGAACTGTTCCTTTACCAGTTTTCAATTGTGCATCTAGAGTGCTCATCTGGGATTTCTTCCTGAGGAAGGAGAGACAATGGTGGGCCTTCTTCACTATGGTGGAGGTGTTGGTGGACTACGTCAGGTCACTGGTGAGGTGGACCCCCAGGAACGTGAAGCTCCTGGACCATCTCTACTGGAGCGTCGTTGATGTGGATGGGGCTGTGCTCACTCCTCTGCTCCCACGAAGTTGACAATCATCTCGTTAGTCTTTGCCGACGTTGAGGGAGAGGTTATTGTCCTGGCACCTTGCTGCCTGGTCCTTCACCTCCTCCCCGTAGACCGTCTCGTCATTGCTGGTGATCGTCAAAACTAATGTAATGGTGATGTTGTTGCTGTCTGGCCACACTGTCGTGGGTGCTCAGCGAGAAGAACAGAAGCCTAAGCACACACCCCCGGGAAGCCCCGGTACTGAGGATCAGTGTAGAGCAGGTGCTGTCTCCTCTCTTCACCACCTGTAGTGTGTCTGTGAGGACGTCCATGATCCAGTTGCAGAGGGTGGAGTTCAGGCCTTTCATGTCTAGGCAAGTGATATTTCTGGTAAATTAGTTTATTTTAATTTGGTTTAATATAATTTGGTTTATTTAATTGGCCTTTATTATATTTTCAATTTAATCAAATTTGATTCTGTTGAGTCCAATTAATTTCAGTGTATTCGAATTAATTTGATCATCAATGGACAATTTCCCTGTCAGGCATGAACAATTAATAAAAGGACCTTATTAATCCCATATGTATATACGGTATATGACTATGATTAAGACTATGTATATATAATACTGCTACACATCAGAAGGGATTAAAATGGCTGACCTTGTGTTGACACAACAGACTAGATGGCAGTTCCCACTCCATTCCAGCTTCTTCTATAGTTTAATTTCCTTTAGAACACAATACTAGGCCCTGTACTGCTGTGAACTCACACCAAGGCAGTTAACAAGCACAAGCTCTGAGGACACTACAGCGCCTTACTCACCCTCACAATGTGTGTAAAATATATATTTAAGTTGTGTTCCACAATGAAAAAGACACCTTTTTCTAAATAAATGATTGATAACACAAAATTACAAGAGGTTCTGGGACTTTTTAAAGGGTAGTAGGTAATATAACTCCTAGATTGACTGTAAATATATACTGCAATATAGCTTATATATATCTTATAAATATATATTTTATATTTCTTTTTGGTCACAACCGATTTTTTGTATTTTTCTAAATGAACTAATCTTCTTGGCTTTGTAGAGTTGTTGATTGTTCAGTTTGCACCAAATACACGAAAGTGCGTAAAAACCCAAATGGGCACTTGATATTGTAGTAGCATCGACCTACAAATCATATTTGCACTAATAAAATATCCCAGGCCATTATCCTCAGCCAGACATGACCCATGCGGTGTCTGTTATGTTGTCATGGTGATGTATGGTTCAGGAGTCGGGGGGCTAGACAGCTCATACAGTGACACATGTAGAGTGTCGGGGGGCATAGCCAAATACTAAAGACCATGACTGTCTGAGCTGACAAAACACGTCGTCCTCTGAAATGACACCAATTTCTCGGGCCTATGCTGCACACTTCCCCGCATAGTGTGAGCGAGCACTCCATTAAACCTCCACATCCCGCAGGCAACGACAAGGAGGCAAGGAGTTGCAATTCCAAATTGACTAATCCGCTAACTCTCAACATAAAATTATAACAAACACAATTTTAGTGGGGGGGGGTTAAGGGGAGTGTAGAGTCTAGAGTCTTGCATTGTTTAATCTTTGTCTCAACCTGACTATCTCCACAACTTGGTCACCATTTGACAAAAAGGGACAGTTTCTCCTACAAATTAAAAAATTTAAAAAATTTGAAAACAAATGAATTGTGGTACTTTTTGAAGGATAGTAGTAGATTGTGTTGTCAAAAAAAATGTTTTTTTTTTTTTTTAATCGACTGGACCTGTTTCTAGAACTTGATCCGGGAGCGCGCAATCACTGCGCCCAGTGACAAGGCAAGAAATAGGTCCAGACGCGAAGTGCTTCGAAAACAACAACGTCTCGTTTTTCCACTTTTATTTCTACGCGTGTTAAGTATACAAGCTACAACGTGTAATTAAGACAGCTTTGGAGTTGTTGGAAGGTGCATTTCTTCACTTTTGACGGAGCAGGGCTCGTTTACCCACCCGCATCCAGTCTTTATGCTAAGCTAGGTTAGCTTGTAACCGGAGCTATCTCTGTACTGGACGCACAGAGATGAAATTGATATCAATCTCCTCGTCTGACTCTGGGTAAGACAGCAAATCATTAAACCCGCACTAATGTTGTTAGAACAGGTGTAACTTTCAGTCTATAATGTGAACCCTACCCGCTCTGTTGTTGTGAGTCTAGATGAGAGCGCTGAGATGTAAAAGTTACGTTAGTTACGTCGTGTTGACGTGATGACATGATGAGTACAGCGGCTCGCCAGACACGCAGCGGCTTAACGAGGCTGGACGTGTGTGATGAAGTTCTTCCTGTACAAACAATTGATCTTCTCTGGTCTACCTGACACTGTTGTCAGTCCAGCTTCATTAGAAACCAGACACATACTCAGACAGGATAGACTCCAGCCTCTTCTACAGCTGTGTGTGTGTCTGTGTCTGTGTCTGTGTCTGTGTGTGTGTGTCTGTCTGTCTGTGTCTGTCTGTCTGTGTGTGTGTGTGTGTGTGTCTGTCTGTGTGTGTGTGTGTGTGTGTCTGTGTGTGTGTGTTTACAATCATTTTATTGACATGTCAAGGCCTTCCGTGGGTGAAGGATGATTCCTGTCTGAATGGGGAGAAATCATGAGTGTGTGTGTGTGTGTGTGTGTGTGTCTGTATGTGTGTGTGTGGTAACACTTTATTTTAACTGTTCCCATAAGGCATTATAAGCCACCACGAGCTCTTCTTAATCACACCATAGTGAAATCAGTTAAATGTCATCTCTCATGAGGCTGTTACACATTTTATATTTAACACTGGATCCTGTATACTTCCTGTGAGCTTATTCCACTATGATGTGATTATAATGTGGTTATGATGTCTTATAATGTGATTATGATGTCTTATAATGTGATTATGATGTCTTATAATTCCTTATGGCTAATAATTAAAGTGTTAGCATGTCTGTGGTTGCGTGTGTTCATGTTGACCAGTTAATGAGTGGTTATTTCTGACGCTCTTCATATTTCGTCATATTTGTTGTGACTCCCACAGAGGACGGCACATCAAATCAGCGCAGACCAAAATGGACGATTAATGAGCTTCAGAAATTCAGACAACACTTCTATTTGTGTCACTGGACACGCTGGGTGTTTGTGAGGAAGTGTGTGTGTGTGTGTGCAGTCAACGCAACGCATTAACCGCTGTACTCTGAAGCCCAATTTCACACAATGTTTTGATCTTAAATGAGTGTCTTTGCTCATATCTCATCCTGGACTGCAGGCTGTCAATGAGGATGACTGGAACACAACAGAAGAAGTAACATAATGTACTCGAACAGTGGTGTAGTGCTTAGCGCTGTCGCCTCCCAACAACCAGGTCATGGGTTCGAATCCCAGGCTCACCATCTGCTTTATGTGGCCACGGTGGCGCAGTGCATTGCATTGCTGCCTCACAGCAAGAAGGTCCTGGGTTTGATTCCCGCCTGGGGCGGGTTGGCACTGTGCTCAGGTGGGTTATCTCCCTGCCTTTCTGTGTGGAGTTTGCATGTTCTCCCCGTGCTCACATGGGGTCTCCTCCAATATGGACCCCCATCAAAAACATGCAGAACATCACCCTGTCCGGTCAACTGACCAAGACCTGGATGGTTGGAACTGACCTGGATGGTTGGAACTGGTCCCCGGGCGCCGACTGACAGGGCTGCCCACTGCTCCTGGCTGCCCTCCGGAGGAAGGATGGAACAGGATGGGTTAAATGCAGAGGACCCATTTCGCGGCCACCTGTGTGTGCATGTCTGCATGTATGGCTGCCTTGCATGTCGTGTGTGCATTGCATGTGTGTCAGTGACAATAAAGCTTTCTTCTTCTTCTTCTAACATAAAAAGAGTGGAGCAGAGAGGGTGAGAGAATACAGAAAAAGATTGAGGGAAGACCCAGAGAAGTACGAAGAATATTTAAAGAAGGAAAGAACGAAACAAGAAACGAAAGGAAGAAGGAAAAGTCAAATCTATCAGTGATTTATCTGACAGGGAGCAAAGGAAGGTCAGAAGATCATGGCGAAAAAGACAGCATCACAGGGTATTGGTGAAAAGTCAAAGAGAGATGGAGAGATTGTGCACAGCTTCCACGCCACCTCCCACACCCTCTGCCACGCCTTCTGCCACGCCTTCTCCCTCGCCTCCTCACCTTCCACGCACTTCTAGTGAGACTAATAAGAGACGTTCTGGAATGCGTGTCCACAGAAAAATAAAGACCCTTGAGCTGAAGATTAAAGAACTTGAACGGAAGAAAGAAAAATATAGAAAACGGTGCCATAGATTGTGCGTGAGGCCAGAGAAGTCAAAATGTTCCCCAAGAACAAAAACTCAGAAGGAAGTACGGAAGCACAGAGTTCCTGCGCATATCAGAAAGACCCTTCTTTTTCATAACACACTCATGCATGATTTGCAGAAAAAATACAAGTCTGCCAATTACAAAGAGAAACATGGATTAAGAAGCGCACTGACAAGCAGGTTGCTCAGAAAATACAATCTTGTTTCTATGCTCAGAGAAACACTAGGCAGCTCCCACAGAGTGATCAACACGACTGCAGACAACCCACATCTAAAGTTCACCTATCAGAGAACTGCCCAACACAAGACCTTAAACCTAGTCAAGACTTTCTTAAGTCGAGATGACAACAGTTAGGCATCAGCAGGGAAGAAAGAAACAATCACAAGACACAAAATTAAGAAACAAAAGCGATTCCTCTCTGACACAATGCTGAATTTGCATCAGAAATTGATGCTGGAGATGTCTCATCTGGGTCTGTCCTACTCTCTTCTGAAGGACAAAACCTTTTTGGATTGTTGCCCCCAACATCCATAACAGGGAGACATGTGTCTGCAAAGTGCATGACAATGCCCAAATGAAGGCAGACAGGCTTAAGCATGTCATGTTGCAGTAGATGCGCTGCTATGTTGAAGTAATGTAAAATAAATGGCTCTTCAATAGTAAATGAACTCATTTTATTGATTATAAACATTTGTGTTTGTAAAATTCACATTGTAAGGCAGGTTATGAGTTAATATTAAGCAATAAGGTTGAGGGGATATAATACAACCTTGCAAACAAAATACTGTGGTCACGACCAAAACAGTGCAGTCACTACCGTAACAGTGCGGTCACTACCGTAACACTGAGTGTTTTGTAAAATAAAATAAGAATTGAGTCATTAAATAACATTTTATGATAACTATTGGTTAAATGTACATTCAATGTAATAACTAATTAACTCTGAGATCTCTATGATCAGTGTAATTCATTATACAAAAAAGATTGCATTTAAATTTTGATGAGTCTTAGAAAATAAACTTTGAAATTTGTTTAAAAAATAATTTTAATTGATTTAGTTGTAAAACCCTTCATAATAAATTACTAAAATTATTCTTTAGAGGGTGTATGGACACACAATATTAACAGATTAATATAATGGTTTTTATTGCAGTGTGTTGCTGTGTTACGGTAGTGACACATTTCAGGAGCGGAAAAACATTTCAAGAATAGGCAGACATTAATATATGAAATTTGACTGCGCCTTTACTAGATATGTACCATAGAAATATGGTACAATATATGTATGGACAAGGTTTTTGGAAAAAAACAACTTTTGAAAATGTGTTTCCAACTCTGGACTTTGCACGAATTCGGTAGAATGGCCCAGATATAAAGAAGAACTATTGAGAAACATGGCAAAAAAAAAAGTACACCGCAGAAACGGTTCGTCACCTTCTTCTGAGTGGAGATAAATTGAACGACGAGGAAGATGTTGGTGATTCTGCTCCGGATAGATTTTTTAGCGACGACAAGGAAAATTTTATTGAAGGCAGAGATCCACATCAAGATTTGTGAGTACTATTTTACTATTTTACATGTTATATCAATAAAACCTGTATAATTTGTGTTGAACATTTGTAAGGCTATTGTGATCTGCAGAGTTTTATTTACAGTGCGCGTCTGTACCCAGTGCGCCTTTGTGCGCTCCTGTATCATTTATCTCTTTGTCTCATAATCAATTGCTTTTCGTACCAGTCTTTGTTTTCAGTTAGTTGCGTTTTCTATTTATAAAACGTATACCATTTGTGTTGAGGCTTTGCACAGCTACTGTGATATGCAGAGATGTACTTTCATTGCGCATCTGTACCCAGTGCGCCTTTGTGCGCTCCTGTATCATTTATCTAGCCAAATCGTGTTGGGTAGATTGTTTGTGTAGGCTGCATGTATTGTGTATGCATTCATCATTGTAGGGAGAAGTTGTTGTATAGGTGTTGAAAGTGCAGGTGGGGGTTGGGGTGGTTATTGAAGTCAATGGCAGAGGTGTTAGTGTGTGTGTCTAAGACAATAGGGGTTGGGGTGACAGAGTGGGGTTTGCAGTCGTTGGCAGAGGTGTGAGAATACTTTCACAAACCTGAAAAACAAGTTTATAGAACTATAGATACACTATGTAATGGCAATGAGATGGTAATAATTGTTTCATTTGTCTTGTGTTTTTTAGTTCAGATGATGACACACAAGGCCCCTTCACTTCCACTGCACAGGCCACATCAAGAGACACAGCTTCCCTGTCTACTCCAAGTCCACAGGGACACAGGACATTTGCTATTCCTTCTCCCCACACACCCACTTCACCACAGGAGAGCAGAGACTGTTCCTCTTCACCACAGCCAGATCCGGAGCAAATGCATGGTCGCGGCCGCAGTCCCGGTCGTGGGTGTAGCCGTAGCCCTGGCCATAGTCGTAGCCCTGGCCGTGGTCGTAGCCCTGGACATGGCCGTAGCCCTGGACATGGCCGTAGCCCCAGGACACCAGGTGCAACACGCAAGACACTGAGGAGAGCAACACCTGGGACAACGCAAGCAGGCACTGGGTGGCAGACAGAAGACACAGAGGATATATTGCCAGAGCCCCTTGGACTGTTTTGCCCTGCACGGCCATGTGGTTTGTAAAGCCTAGGGGTAACAGATAATCCCACACCCTCTGACCTTTTCAAAAGGTTTTTTGATGAGAAGTCTGTCCGAATCATATGTGAGAACACAAATTTACAGGCAAAAAAGAACATTGATAAAGGCAAGAAATATAAATGGAAGGACATCAATCCCACTAATCTTTTCAGATTTATTGGACTGCTTTTGTACATGTCAATCATCAAGATGCCAAGACTCAAGCGCTATTGGAGAAACAATTCTTTTGTCCTGCTATGGTCATGTCCAGAAACATCTTCCAGGCCATATCATGGAATATCCATATGATAACGGTAATCCTGACGAAGATGTGGTGAATGACAGAAAAAAGGGCACTCCTGCTTATGATCCTCTGCATAGGGTCAGACCATTATATGATGATTTGCGAAATGCCTGCAGGTCATTTTTCCAGCCCCGTCAGAACATTGCAATAGATGAACGCATGGTAGCCACGAAGGCTAGGATTGGCATGCGTCAATACATAAAAAACAAACCTACAAAGTTTGGAATCAAGTTGTTTGTTCTAGCAGATTCAAGCAATGGATATACAAGTGATTTCACTATCTACACAGGCAGATCAGCATATTCCACTGGACAAGGACTGTCATTTGTCTCTGTCATCACCCTTATGAATCCACGCTTCCTGGGTTCTGGTTATCACCTCTATTGTGACAACTTTTACACCAGCCCAAAGCTCTTCAAAGAGCTTCTGTCATTGAAATTCCATGCTTCTGGGACCTACAGGGAAAATAGGAGAGACACCCCAAAAACCGAGGAAAATGCTATTACTAAAAGGTCCAGCCGAGGAGAGATGGGGTGGCTCAGAGATGGACCAATTGTCTTTTTGAAGTGGATGGATACGAGGGAGGTATCTGTCTGCTCCACGATACACACAGCATACTCAGGGGAAACTGTGCAAAGGCGTGTGAGGGAAAGTGATGGACAGTGGCAGACAAAGGCTATCCCCATACCTACACTGGTGGCAGAGTATAATAAATTCATGGGGGCTGTTGATCTTTCAGACCAGCTGATACAATATTACTCTGTCCACCGCAAAACTACAAGGTGGTACAGGATGTTGTTCTACCATTTTGTTGACATTGCCGTAACAAACAGTTACATTGTTTACAAAGAACTGTATGCAATGAAAAATATTCTGTCCATGGATCACCTGGATTTCATGGAGACCCTGACTACTGAACTTTGTGGTGTTCCCCTGGACACAGCTGCTCCATCTGTGAAGACAAAGAACTGTGTCCCTGTCCCAATTTCAGACAACACAGACAAATCAAAGAAGGCCACACAGGGACGCCTGCATTGTGTGGTCTGCAAATCAAACAAGACCCCATGGAAGTGCAGACAATGCCAGGTATCACTCTGTCTAATTGTTGACAGAAACTGTTTTGCTGACTGGCATGACTCCCATGGTGCCCAAGGACCCTAAATGGTCTCTGAAGGTGGTAGAGCCAATTTTACAAAAAAAACGCCCGATAGACACTACTGATAAAAGACTGCATTTTCTTAAAAATATATGTACTTGCCCAAAAATGGCTGTGGACCTTCAAAAGACCTGTGGCATCATGAGGATGGAGAGTTTGAAGAGATTCCATTAGGCTGAAGACGCCGGCCAACATAGTCTGCCTCTCTGGGGCCAGATCTCCCGACATTGAAGCTAACCTTAGGGTGCTGGCAAACAACAGGCCTAGACAGAAGGGCAAGGCACTTGCTAAGGCAGACAATGACGCTAGATTGAAGCAATCTGAGATCACAAAGAGCAACATAGCCAGGGTTTGTGATCTCGCCAGAAAGATGTGTCGGCATCAATTAATTGTCTCTGGTCCCTTACCCGTGCTGGGTAAAACTGATGAGTACTTTAGCAGAATAGTGTTACTGAACCGCTGGCTGGCACGTTTCTGTACTGATCAGGGACTGCAGTTTGTGGATAACTGGCCCACTTTCTGGGGTCGCCCTGGCATGCTTAAGGCGGACAGCCTGCACCCTACTGGGCTAGGTGCCACCACTTTGTCTAGGAACATAGATCAGTGCATAGATCAGCAGCTGAGCGTGACATGATACTTGCCCTCAGAGCATGCTGGGTTGCAGGCGATTAGAGAGCCTGCTAGGCATATATCTACTGTGGATGTGGATTCTGCCAGACCAGATAGCATAGTATATGAGATTGAGACTGTCTCCCTCCCTCGCCATATAATCCACAGGTCTCCTGGTTTAATGACCATAGACCATAATAATTTAATCACTATTACAACCTCCAGCAGCAGCAGCAACATTCCCAGAGCTAAAATAGTAAGTGCTACTTCAACTTATAGCAGCGGCATTCCTCAAGCCCCCAAACTACACTAGTTCACATAATGCCTGTAAAACTAAAAAAGGAGGGGGTGTAGCCCTAATCTATGACTCGAAATTCAATCTTAGCTGCAACACCAATAGTGAATTCAAATCTTTTGAGGTGCTTGTCCTACGACCCTCAGTATCTAAAAACAGTTCTAGTCAACCATTCTGTTTGGCCATATTCTACCGCCCTCCGGGGCCCTATTCTCATTTTCTAGATGAATTCTCTGAATTTGTCTCTGACTTAGTGACACACACCGATAATATCTTAATTATTGGCGATTTTAACATTCATGTTAATAAGCTGTCTGATTCCCTTTGCAGGGCTTTCCTAGACATTATTGATACTTTTGGTTTTACCCAAATTGTTCACGAATCTACCCATCGAAACACCCTCGTTCTTGTTTTAACTCGTGGCATAGATGTTTCTAATCTTGTAGTGTCCTCTTATTCATCCGCTCTATCTGACCACTATATGATTAAATTTCAGGTAGCATTGACTTGTCCACATGTTAATTCTACTACTACCTATACGAGCCGACGTATCAATGCTACAACTTCTACAGCTCTTGCTAATTATTTGCCATCGGCCCTTGACCCCCTTCTGGGTCACAGTGGCACATTAGACGACCTTGTTGACGACTTTAATTCGACCCTTCTTAATACACTTGACTTAGTTGCGCCAGTAACTACCAAAAAACATAAGCTTAAGGAACCATCGCCCTGGTTCAATGATTCTACTCGTAAGCTCAAGCTCAAGCAGTAGACAATTAGAGCGTAAATGGCGTTCAACTAAACTTGAAGTGTTCCACCTTGCATGGAACAATAGTTTACATAATTACAAGAAAGCACTCTCTGCAGCTAAAGCTGCATATTTCTCAGAACTAATCAGTCTTAATAAAAACAACCCAAAGTTTTTATTTAGCACAGTAGCTAAGCTTATCCATAAACAACCTTCTTCAACTGGCTCTTCTCTCACGGCCAACAACTTTATGGAATTCTTTACCCATAAGATTGGCTCTTCTCTCACGGCCAACAACTTTATGGAATTCTTTACCCATATGATTGACTCAATTAGAGATGATATTAATAACCTACTCTCCTATCAATATTGTGATCCCTTGTGAATCAGCCCTTATGGTGCCTCCCAGGCCGTACCTGTGCTTCCGAGGCTTGATATAGTTTCATTAGATAATCTTTCAAAATTAATACATGCCTCAAAACCCACTACTTGTCTGCTGGACCTGCTTCCCACCAAATTTATACGTGAACTTTTTCCAATTCTTGGACTGACTACGCTTAGTATCATTAACCTATCGCTTTCGACTGGCACTGTGCCATCGGCATTTAAAACGGCTGTAATTAAACTGCTGCTTAAAAAACCAAACTTTGACCCAGATATCTTAAATAACTATAGGCCGATCTCCAACCTACCGTTTCTTTCTAAAATACTTGAAAAAATTGTAGCAAACCAAATTATTGTCCATATGTCCAATAACAATCTATTCGAACAATTCCAATCGGGCTTTAGATCATTCCATTCCACAGAAACTGCGCTCACCAAAGTGGTTAATGATCTTCTGCTAACTACTGATTCCAATTCGACCTCAGTACTTCTGCTACTCGACCTGAGCGCAGCTTTTGATACTGTAGATCATAACATAATTTTAGATCGTCTCGAGAGTGACATTGGAATGCGTGGACTAGCACTCTCTTGGTTTAGATCCTACCTTTCTCAGAGAACACATTATGTTCTTCACAACAATATGACCTCCGAAATTTGTAAAGTAAACTTTGGTGTTCCACAGGGGTCAGTTCTTGGTCCATTATTATTTTCTATCTACATGTTGCCTCTTGGCGACATAATTCGCAGCTATGGCATCAAATTTCACTGTTATGCAGATGACACCCAACTATATTTTCCCATTAGACCGGAAGACCGCTCCCAATCTGTAAACTTGGAGCAGTGTCTCTCCGCAATTAAAAAATGGATGTCCCAAAATGTTCTGCATCTAAATTCTGACAAAACAGAGATGCTGGTTATTCGACCAGCTAGTCAAAGGCATCAATCTCACGATGTCACTTTAAATTT
>OMKK01089365.1:0-15452 GCA_900302305.1 Polymixia japonica
CTCTCCTCTATCTCTCTCTCCTCTCTCTCTCTCTCTCTATCTCTCTCTCTCTCTGTCTCTCTCACTCTCTCTCTTGCTCTCTCTCTCCTCTCTCTCTCTCTCTCTCTCTCTCTCTCTCTCCTCTATCTCTCACTTGCTCTCGCTCTCTCTCCTCTATCTCTCTCTCCTATCTCTCTCTCTGTTTCTCTCTCTCTTCTATCTCTCTCTGTCTCTCTCTCCGATAGCTGAGGCACTGATTAATGTGTGCAGTAATTGCGGTTTAATAGAAATTACGGTTTCATATTTCAGTAGGAGCCCTCCCTCCGACTCATTCCAGTCGAGAGAGCGCAGACCAGTCAGCCGATATCGTTTGATTAGCTAGAGCTGTCTTGTGTTGATGCAACACACTCTCACTAAATCCTTCGTTTAATAATGACAGAGGTCTGCGAAGCAGGCAGTGATGGATTATACTTGTAAAGCGCTATTCTGATGTGTTCTGAGTGCTATCTCTCTCTCTCTCTCTCTCTCTCTCTCTCTCTCTCTCTCTATTCTCTCTCTGTCTGTCTGTCTGTCTATCTTGTCAATAGATTTAACCTTATTAATTCCAGTGCTGTAAGTGCACATGTGCCCCATGCTCCAGCCTGACCCCCTCTGTCCACGCTCTCCACCGTCCACAGGTGAGGTGCTTCGCCTGGGGAGGATCTCAGGCCACACGGTGAACGGCGGCTGGTCGTCCTGGAGCTCCTGGTCCCAGTGCAGCAGAGACTGCAGCCGGGGAATCCGCAGCCGTAAGAGGACGTGCACCAACCCGGAGCCCAGGTACGGAGGTCAGACCTGCCTGGGGCCCGCGCAGGACTACCAGGAGTGCAACATCACCCCCTGTCCAGGTGAGAGACGTGTGCACACACACAGGCACGCACTTTAATCTTTTACTAGCACAAGAGTAAACATGGGGAGCAATATAGATCGTCCTATGTGATTGCAGGCCTCGGCGATACAGATACCATTGACTTAGTTCACTGTCACCCGTACTTTTTCAAGCATGCTCTCTCTCACACACAAACACCCCCGAATATAAACACACACCACCGTGACGCGCCCAACTCTACCAAGAACATGGCTTTTACATCTCTCATAATATTACAGGGCTAATGAATAAAAGACTTTGGAAATGACAGCAACAAAATGCGAAATGCGCCGACCAAACGCCAAGAGCCACCAGAGGAAATCGGGGGCCGATAAGAGCTGTGGCGAAGACCCCAATTTACACCAGGAATCAGAGACACAATCCCTGTGGCACCCCAGTGTGTAATTACATACCTGTGTAATTATACCGCCAGCTATGGGCAGCTTATTTTGTTGTGAAAGGCCCTGAGACAATGCGTTTCCTCCACTCCTCCAGTGGAAAGACGGCGAGAGGAAGCTTTCTAATTAAATGAATACTCTGTCTGACAAGGGAGGTAATGTGCTGTCTAAATGGAAATCCAGTGCTTAGTTTAGTATAAAGCACACCTGGCGTCCTGCACAGGCGCCAAGCAGACAAGCAGGACTTTGTCTGGGATGATTATTAATCAAGTGCCCTGGAGAAGGGCTTAGGCGTCTCGCTAAAAGCCGGGATGCGCGCATTGTCTTAAGCAGGCGTTATCTGTCTTCATAACGGCTGGCGCGCGTGCTACCGGGGCGTGCGAAAGCGATGAGCGAGTGAACGGCCGTCGATGCTATTTTTAGTGGCCGCGCAAACGCCAGTTTAAGCGCGGTTTCTAATAGGGAGACGCGTTATCTGCCCTACGCTCAGAGGAAGACGCTCTTTGGGCAGATCTGAGCGCGGGGGACAAGCAATCCCTTTGACTGTAATGTTGAGTGAATACACAAAGATCCACTTTGATTTTGAGCTGCTGCGTGACTAGTGGTATATATTGCACACCTATCCTGAGATCTTGACTGTAATAATAATAATAACCCCCAGGTATATGAACCACTCCGCACTGCTGTCCCCCAAAGGAAGTGACTTAACCTGCGTTGAGTAGCAATGAATACTAATGCAGCCGCAATTAGAGCACGCCTGAAAGCGAGATATTATTTTGAGGCTGGCGGACCGTGCCGCCAGTCCAACTGTAATCCTCCCGTCGCTAAGCCGGGCCTTTTTAAACGCGTTAGCGTGCTGTGAAGGAGAGGGGTATTGAATAGGTGTTACGTCTGCCATCCGTCTGCTTTGGAAACAAATGAATCCGCGTGTTTTTCGAATATGTGGCTGAAATGAGACGATCCGTCATCGAGGGCCAGGAATCGACTGGTGTGTCGCTCTGTGATAGAGAAATTACACTCAGATGACAAAAAAAAAGCATCGGCAACTTCAATTACCTGCACGGAGCTGCCAGTCGGCCCGGGCCCGTTTAAAAGCAATTCTCAAATGGTTCCGGAAACAATACAGATTTCTCTCTTTCCACAATGAAGTGAGGTTTTATCCTGTGATTCTTGCCTCTGTCGTCGTCGTCGTCGTCGTGCTCTTGGCCAAAGATCGCACGCGCACCAGAAAGCTCTCTCTTTTTTCCCCCCCGCTGTGCCGGCACGCACAGGTGTCTCTACGTGTTTTCATGTATTTGTGACTGTGATGTTTGCCACATGGCACCGCGTGACGGGAAACAACAACAACGGGGACTGTGATGGTTCATTTACCTTCATTAATTAGAGGAGGGACAGTGGAGTGGGGGTTTAGGGGGTTTGCTGCCAGAGAAAACACACTCGCTGTCATGCACACTTCAAAACACGCGCGCGCAAACGCACGCACGCTCAATTACTTCACATGTCCTTGTCACGCATCACCGTTCCATTAAATGCAATGCCAACCTCTTGAAGTTCAGATAAAAGTATCCTTTTCAAATGAACCAGACTCATAATTGAAATTCCGTGTATATTCTCTGTTGTCAAGCATCAATACAGAAGTGAAAAATATATGTAAATATAGTCATGCTAAATTCTCCTAGACTGTTCATGCATTAACATAACGTTACATTACACTCGAAAGGGAGGCTATGTCATTTTGACTCATTTGAAGTGAAATCCGTGTCACACTGCAGCAAAAAAGAATCTAACATAAGGGCCGACAACAGTGTGTGTCGCTGCACCAATACTATGCACTGCATGCAGACCTTTTTGCACAGTTTAGACTTAACACACCGTTACATTACTTTGCAAAGACAGAAGACCTCGTGCGAACCTCGTAAGAGATGAGAAAACGTGTCCCGAATTGATAAATGGACTGCATTTATATAGCGCTTTTCCAGTCTTACCGACCACTCAAAGCGCTTTACAATACTTGCCTCACATTCATCCATTCACACACTGATGGCGGAGGCTGCCATGCAAGTTGCCGACCTGCTCATCAGGAGCTGTTGGTTTAGGGGTTCAGTGTCTTGCTCAAGGACACTTCGACGCCCTCTCTGGAGGAGCCGGGGATCGAACCAGCAACCTTCTGACTACTAGACGACCCGCTCTACCTCCTGAGCCACGCCGCCCCGTAATTGAGGTCTATTCCATCCCATTCCTCTGTTTAAGTGGACGGGAGCTGGTCCTGCTGGTCTTCATGGTCCAAGTGCTCGGTGACGTGCGGGGGAGGACACTACATGAGAACAAGGACCTGCAGCAACCCCCCGCCAGCCTACGGAGGGGACATCTGCCTGGGCCTGCACACTGAGGAGGCACTATGCAACACACAGCCCTGCCCAGGTACACACACACACACACACACCGCTTAGTGATAAGCAGCTTAGGGCCCTGACTTGCCCGCCAGTCAATCATAGGTTCATTACTTACTTTCTGAACACTTTGTGCCCTGCATCGCTCTCTCCCTCTCCATCTCTCCCTATTTTTCTTTATCTCTCTCTCTCCTCTCTCTCTCTCTCCCACTTCCTCTCTCTCTCCTAAGAGGCACTCATGCATAACTAAAACGCACATGCTCTTGAGTACAAACGGATACGATATTGGAGCGCTCACTCAATCATGAACTTACACACACACACACACACACATTCACACAGTTCTGTTTGTGTGACGTGTCCTTATCACCGTTTCCAGAGAGTTGGTCCAACTGGTCAGAGTGGTCCCAGTGTGACTCCACCGGCTCCCAGTTGCGTGTTCGTCACTGCGACGTCCTCTTTCCCACTGGGAACCAGTGCTCAGGAAACAGCACCGAGACCAGGCCCTGCCCTCCAGACTCCAACTTCATACCAGGTGATCACACACACACACACACACACACACACACACACAATAATGTATGCGCCCGCACGCACACATATACACACGCAGGCTATACTCTTTATCTAGCTATCTCTTAGGCACTCATGCATGATTAAACACACATTTTCAACACCATCCACCACATATTCAAAGGGATGGTTCAGGCTTTTAGGAGGGCTATGATAATGTGATGATACTTTATTGATTTCTGTAGGAAAATGGTCTATTGGCTTGCCTCCCTCCAGAGAGGTTTGAGTACCAGGTCAGCTAAACAACAGTTCTCCTGCAGCTGGTAGACATTTAGTGTCTGGTAACAGGGTTAAATTCAGTGTCTGGTTACAGGGTTAAATTCAATGTCTGGTTACAGGGTTAAATTCCCTGTCTTGCTCAAGGACACTTCAGCAGGGCCTGGGAATTAAGACCGAAACAAAACACGTGAACATCGCTAATAATTCCTCATAGCATATGCCTTCAATATCTCAATAACAATGAATATGGTAATTTTTTGATAGTCTGAAAGGACTGTTCTTATAAGCTTCTGAAATACCCAACAAACTATCCCTTTAACATCCTCCCCAGGCGCACGCACACACACATCTCCTGGGACATGCATCTCCCCTTTTACAAAGGCGGTTCATTCATGACATTCACATTGTGCGGTACAAGAGGCTCTGCTACTGCTTTAAAATGTTCTGGAAGCCCTCGTATAGATTAACTCATCGTCAGTGACAATTTGGGGCGGGACTTTTCGGAACTATTCGGCAGCGTAAACATTTGATTGAAACACAAACTTTTGACATTTGCGTATTAATTAACAGGGATATAATAGTGGGCAACGCCCTCGTGAATACCCTTTACAGGTCTTTATAGGATTATACCTTATCATCCATCCCCTTTAATGGGAACGGTAGTCCATTAAGGTTCATTAGCGATGTCTTGTACTTCATTTACTTTAATGAGAGTTGATACTTTTCATAAACCACTCCAGGTGCCAGAGTCCCGATTAGCTTGTCGAGTTTTATGATAATCTGTTTCATATTGAGTACAGCTTTCATCTCCACACTCACCTTCAAGGGTACAATTTATCAGGCTAAGGGGAATGTACGTTTGGGCTTCATCCTCCCCTAATTCTTCCCTGCCTTTGGGTTTTCTTTCTCTGTTCTCAGAAGTCTCAATCGCTCGTTCCAGTCAGGAGGAGAGGCACTGTGGAGGTAATGTGTGTATGTATGTGCGTGCGTGCGTGCGTGTGTGTGTGTGTGTGTGTGTGTCGAGAGAGAAAAAGAGAAAGAAAGTATCTGAATTTTTATGTTTCTAGTACTGGACAGAATTGTTTTTGACATTTTCTGACCTTAGCTTCTTAAGGCCAGTTCACACTGCCCCAACAAACACCAACAGACACGAAGAGACACCAACAGCCAACAGTTCTGGTTCTGTTGGGTTGGTGTGATATGCCTGTTGTAGTTGAAGATTGAACATGCTTAATCTGCGTTTGTTGGTGTTGTCGTATGTTTGAGCAGTGTGTTATAGTTTTCCAACAAACTCCAACAAACTATGTTGTAGCGTCCCCCATTTCCCTGCCAACTCTATGGAACCAAAAGCATGCTGGTGGGGGACCATTATTACTGCAGTAAAGTTGTTTTTATATTAGACATTTGGACTTTAGACTAAGATTTCTCCTTAATGCAACCAAAACAATCCAAATGAATGATATATTTATGATACGCTGGCAAAGGACAAAAGACTGAGTGTGCGTATTCCCCCAAATAAGGTCGGCAATTTACCAATCGCCGTTAAAACCTAGCCGAAGGTACGCAACGATAACCGATACAGCATGAAACAACTTTTGTATTGCTCAGAATATTTTGCTTGTGTCTGCAATGTATGCAAAAGATCATCCATTTCCAAAGACCAACTAATGCAGTAAAACATGACCAAAAACAGTTGTTTGTGGCAGTGTGAAAATGACAGTTATTTTTCCAAACCTAATCTAAACCCAACAGCCAACAGTAGAATGTTTGGAATGTCGGTGTACCCCAACAGAGTTGTGGGAGTGTGAACTGGCCTTTAGTTTCTTAGTTACTGCTTGTGTGCAAGTGGACCACAATAACAGATAAAGACAGAGAGAAAGGAGAAATTACAAATATGCTTTTCAGCTACCACACAATTGCCCTACACATCATGCAGTCTCTCTTGAGGGTCAATGCATTTTCAATGTACTCACTTCAGGAAGTGTATTTTCTTGCAGTTTCATAACAGGAACTGTCTGCTATGAAAAGGTACTGATGGGATCTAATCCATAAATGACTGGATGAGGGCTCTATCATTAGAATGTAAACAGTTTAAACTTGCATTATTCATTAGGGGATCCCAATGGGAATGAACCCCACCTCTTTCTCTCTCTCTCTCTCTCTCTGCTGTCAGATTTCAACCTTTTCCACATGATCGCCGTGGGCCTGAGCAGCTCCATACTGGGCTGCCTGGTCACCCTGCTGGTCTACTCCTACTGCCAGCGATACCAGCAGCAGTCCCACGATGCAACAGTCATCCACCCCATCTCAGCTGCACCGCTCAACACCAGCATCACCAACCACATCAACAAACTGGATAAATACGACTCCGTGGAAGCCATCAAGGTCTGTGGCCAGGTTCTGCGCCGAGTTTGTTTGGTTCATGTTAAGGGAAGTGCCTGGATGCCTCCTGGGGTCGGGGGCAGAGCAGTGTTTACTTGCTGCAATGTGCTGCTGTGAGGAAGTTGATAGTGGGTGGTAATTGCCAAATGTCACATCCATACTCTAAGGGCCTGATTTACTAAGATCCCAAATAAGACATGCTTAATTGCGTTCGCAGTTAAATAGATAGTTGATCTCTCTCAACTAGGAATAATTGTGTGAATCGTGTCAGGTGCGAACCACTATATTCAAATGAGGTTTTGCGTGTTTGGAGTGCTTTCAACCAGGGAGTGCTTGAACGAAAAACAGTGACCGCAACACTGCAAGTGGAAGATAAAATTTGAGCCACAGGAATTTTTGGCAGCCTCTGCCTAAGGAGTATTCCTTTTATAATTTTGCGGTGTGCAAGTCCTCCCACATTAGCCACAGGAATTAGAAATGTTGGTGGGAGAGGCAAACAGACACCACTATGAGTTACAGCAAAATATATTTCTGTTACTAATATATCACAGGTGATATGTTTTTATTATTTTAGCTTCTGGCATTTCATAAATATTAAAACGGTTGGAAAAACAACCGTTCTCAGCTAATTCTCTGATTTTGCTGATGTCTGCTTCTCACTATCAGAGCTGTCATTTCTGAGTGGATGTCTGTTTAATACCTCTCTATACGTGTTAAATTACACACACAACTACCTTTCCCACAACAACTTTCAGCCTTAGTAAATCACATTACATGTGCACATTAATCTATTTGCATACTTCCCTCCCCATATTTTGGACACTCACGTAGAAACACCCAATATTACATATTCATTCAGACAAACCCCCAAAAAGGGGCGGGGCTTGTGTTTCCCTTGTTTAAGAGATACAATCCTCTGTGCATCCTGTTAGTGGATCAGCTTCAGTACTTTTTTGAGTGTGGTTTACACATGTTTTTACACACGCAAACCTTGAGTATATCAGGCCCTAAGTGTATGAACAACATTTTAAGCCTTTTTGGCAGTCTTAGTTGTGATTGTTAGTTCTAATGTGTTACTGCATGTTTCACACCTTCACTGTAGTTTGTAATATCTAGACACTTGTGTGCCCTTCTTAGATCTGTGTGGTTCTACACTGTGTGTCTCAGTCTCTACTTTGTTTTGTGTCAGTAACCAAACACTGCTTTCTCATAACATACTACTGTAGTGCATTGGTAGGTCATTGAGGCCAAGGTTTGGAATCAAGTGATTTCCCTGAATAGAGTGATATTTTAAAAATTATACCATTATTATGTCCAAGTACACAAACCACAGCCATTAATAAAGATCCAACTATGGCCATGAAGCAGACAGCAGCTTCTTATCCACTGTTACATTCAGATCTGCCAGAGAGTGTTGGTGAGTAGTGCTGATCCACAGCTCCACCAGCCTCCAGCTGGGTTTATTTCAGGGTTTCACAGAGTTCTGAATAAGTGGGGTTTAGCCACTTTTACACCCCCATGACTTTTTTGAGCCAAAAATGGAGCTTCAGGACTGATAGATGTGGATTACTGAAGACATTCACACTGTAAAACTGTGTCTCTGTGAATAGGGCAGTCTACTCATGAAATCTAAGTTGTCAAGCTAGCAGTAATGATACTGAGTAGCCTACTATCAATAATGATATTATAAATTATCATTACCATCAGCTTATTAAATACTCTCTCTCATTGACTGAAAACCCTGATTGCAGCTTGCCACCAAGATATACAATGCAGACATAGAATTTATTTTCTTCATATTTCAAAACAAATATGCCAGTGAGGGAGAAAGGACTGCTTGGCTCTCAAAGCTAACTTCTCAGAAGGCAATTTCATTGCAGAACAAAGATTTGGTAAATGTTCATCTGTCATGCAATTAGAGTCCAGTCAGCGAGCATAATCTAGTTTTCCATTGCAGATAGAGGCACATATTTATATGGACAGAGTGTCTTTGGCAATGAAGAAATACAAAAGGAGCTGCATGACAAATGAATGCTGTCTTATTTTCCAAAAGCAAATTCGGCCTCCATCCTCACTGGCTGTGCTAAATGGTTCAGATGTTGAGCTGTTAATACAACTCTATAATACCCATGCTCTGAGTGTTAATGACGAGGAAAGACGAACACCTGGCGCCACATTTCAGAATGTGAGATTTAGCTCAAATCCTGATGATGCTGACACATCAGACGTTACTACCATGTGCAATCTGTCAGTTTCAAAGGAGCCAGATACCATCCATATTGGTGTTCTCCGCCAACTGGCTCCCGTCAGTACAATATGAGTGTATAATTGTAAAGATTAGAGTAACTCACAATTTTGGCTCTGTTTAGTACAGTTGCATACATCTCCAAGCGTTCTAGTGACTGAGTATGGGCTTAGGGTTCCATTGTGGTTAGTTTTAGGATGACTGTTGCCCATTCCTCTCCTCCTTGCAGCCAGATGTCTCGGTACTCTTGCCCTTGGACGACCCCGGCATGCGCCAGCCTCTCTCTGCTAACATGGGGGTGTCCATGCGTGGCCTGGAGATTTTCTACTAACCACTGAACTCTGACCTCTACAACATCCCGCCTCTTGAACCCCCCAACAACCTCTTGACCCCAACCTCTACTTCCTCTTCCCCACCGAGCCCCTCCCACTTCCTGTGGCACTTCCTGTGTGGGCAGGTCGGAGTACAGACTCTAGTTTCTCTTTCTCCGCTCAGAACCCTTCATCCCTCCATCCCTCCATCCTGCAGGACACCCCCCCCCTCTCCCCCAGGCTTGTGAGAAGGCAGTGTATCCCTCCATCATCTTACCCCCTAAGTCCTTCCATTTGCATGTGATTATTTTCCTGTTTGTCCTCCTCGTTTGGTCCTTTTTCTTTCCTGATGATTTGGTTTGATGGGTTCGCTTTGTGAAAGGAAATTCACTGTGGTGGTATTTCATTATGCTCCTCTCTGTTACTTCTCTCTCACCAATGCCACCCCATTGTTAGAGCAGATTTTGTTTACTGCGCCAAAATCTCTGTAATCACTCCTCAGCCAATTAAAGAGGTTTAAGGCAAGAGACAAAGTAGACGGTGCTAACAACCATCTTAGCACAGCTGTTAAAAAGCAGCTAAGGGGCCACCTACAGAGATATAACACTATCTCTGGGCTGCGGGAGTGTTGATTATGATTCCCTTTGTGTACAAATCACATAATGGGATAGAAGCGGAATATATGAGTTTCTGTCCAGCATACGCATTCCCTATCAGTGTCAGTCAGAAACATCCATCTACTGCAAACGCAGTATCATCAAGTGTTGAATTACGCCGCCCCAAGGGACTCGTAGCGCACACTCCGAGAAAACTGGATATGCAGACGTACATTTGCCAAATTGCTGCTGTTGTACCAAGCACCGCATTGGAGGCTCCTTCTCTGTTTAGCGCGTCGCATAGGGACAGAGAGATGACCCCATGCCTCACGCTTATTGTTTAACAGACAAAATGACTCTCCGTTGATCGATTTTTATGATTTAGAGTGTCCTCGAGGACCAATAATCTGAGAGCCATAAAAGCCACTGATGTCGGGTGTTAGAGATGACAGAGGTGGACATACGGACACACATCAAAATAATTTAGCCCTGTAGTGTTTTTATTGTTTTTTTTCAGCCTGTTTGCTAATGGCTTGACCTTGCTCTGTGGAATGTATGTTTCATTCAGCGAGCAACCTCCCATTGATTTGTGTTGCCGTTCCCCTGTATGCTCAAAAGGCTTTTTTCGTTTGGTTAGATGGATTTACTTCACCTTGCTATGTGGCCTGAATAATCACTTGATGCATATCTACCAAAGAAGTACACTCTGTTTCATGTCTCTTTTCTTCTTGTCTTTCTCCTCTCCACCTTTGTTTATTCACAGGCCTTCAATAAGAACAATCTTATTCTCGAGGAGAGAAACAAGTACTTCAACCCTCAGCTTGCCGGGAAGACCTACACCAATGCATACTTCACCGACCTCAACACCTACGATGATTATTAACCCTCGATTTGGCAACTCATAACCCGATACCCAAGCAGGGACAGCAACCACATCATCCATTTTGACTGTCTTTTTTTCCCCCTTGTGCTTTGTAATGAGATTTGTGACATCAGGCGTGGCACGGTCACGCTGAGACTTAATGGCAGCTGGTTTGTAATCAGAATACAGACACAACAGTGTTGCCAACAGGGGGAAACGCCCACTTTCTCTCAGGTGCCTTGGGGTACACTTGGAAAGCTCAACTTTTGGGGCAAACAAAAAATAAAAAGTCATCCTGACTTGACTTTCAGAAGGAAACGGACAACTGGATTTTTTGTTATGCCGATGCGGGCAAAAGGGGAAATGTGACTGTAAAAAAAAGAAATAAAGGAGAACTCGAAGCGATTTTTGGGAAATTATCCCTTTTATCTTTCCTGTGAGGCCTCTAAAAAAGACCTGAGTTTTTAATCGAGGGACATAACCACCAAAACCGCTTTGCATGACTTCATCTGATGTGTTTTCCCTGTCGTTCTGTTTGTTTTGCATGGTAGATCCCATTCCAGGTTTTGGGGATTTGCAAGCAGCCTTTGCTGGTCTTTGATTCAGGACTGGTCATGGTCACTGGTGTGTTGTTCAGGCCATGGAGGTCACAAAAAGAGAGAGTGCAGTGACCCATGATGGCTTCTACCTTCTACCATCTACCATCTACCACCATCGTCCTCTCCAGATGGGTCAACATCCAGCCCCAGTCCTAAATCAGGATGTAGATATTTGAAGTCTTGTGATCAAGTTTGTTCATGTTTTTTTTTTTCTGTTTAAGACTCTTTCAGGGTCTAGCAGCTAGCAGTGGTTGAACTATCAGCGTAAAACTTATTTTTTGCTTTCGTTGTTCTTGTACAGTAAATTCAGTTTGAAGCCTATGTCTCTGTAGTTTTTATAAATACATTTACTCAATGTCTCAAATATTAAAAGAGCAAAAAAAAAAAATTCTTTTTAAAAGAAGAAATGGTTTATGTGCGTTCAGAAAAAAAGTGATCAGGAATATTCATGATGGCCTGCATCAACTTCAGTTTTTGTCACCGTACTTTTTATATTTTTTGTAAAGAAAATTTTAAATTTTGATAGTGCCCGTTATTCCTTTGGCTGCTGAGTTGAAAATGTAATTGTGAGGACAGGATTGTGAAGGCATTTACTAGACAGACGGAGTGTAGCAAATACTATTCTCCTGAACCCCAACCGGAGTGCCACGCATATACTATAACACAAGTTTCATTCATCAAGCTGAGATATTTCTGTTGAAAGTGTACACCCATAACCAATTATTAGGTTCTTCAATGTTTCAGTTGTAACTAACTCTTTTTTACATGTTCGCTTGTGTTATTGTGCATAAATTAAAAAAAACGCTTCGTATACAACAGACTTGTCAGTGTGAATTATTCATAGTAACTGTGATAGTCCTCTTCTCTACAACCCCTCATTTGTAAAGGTGTGATGTCTTCATAAATCTTCTTCCTGGCTCTAAGGAATTCCCCCAAAGACAGCATCAACCTCAAAATGTTTTACCTAGAGCAAAGATAATCATATGAAGCACTTTTAAGTTTGAATAACTTCTAAATAACTAAAAAGTCAGTAGAAATATTTCATTAGGTACTGCCTCTCTCTATTTTGATGTTGATGTTGAGCAGTGACTGCCGTGATCTGTTTTGACAAGTATGGGGCCTATGATATTCCTGACGCAAAATACTTAAAAATCACAGTATCAAAATCACACTGTTCCTTCATAAATCACTCAAAATGAAAAAAACGGTAAAAGGCTCCTCCACCCCTTTTAAAGGAGTCTTCACCGGGGCTCCATAGTGACTCTACTCCGCAGCGTATCGGCTTATCTGTGGTCAGTGTGTCTCTCCTCTCCAGCACTACCTGTCTTATAAAACAGATCTGTGGTCAGTGTGTCTCTCTTCTCCAGCACTACCTGTATTATAAAACAGATCTGTGGTCAGTGTATCTCTTACGGGTTTAAAACAGTCTCATTAGTATTCACAAACAAAATTTCAAGTTACGTAACTCGTAAAACACAATGCACAAATAAATGCAGTGTGATTTGTATCTGTAAATCTGTATCTGTGCCTCTAATTTACCACTTGTATATCATCATTTGTATGTCAATTTAAATGTATATATATCGCAGTGTGTCGCTGCTAGCTGTCGAGCTGAGAGGACACACGTCAATATGGAAGTAAGTTACATGTATGTGAAGCTAACCTCCTCCTTACCAGGGGCGGGTCTACGCAGGGGCAAGAGGGGGCCTGGCCCCCTTAAATAAACGTTGTGCCCCCTCAAACTAAATCCCCCAAAATATTATATTTCATGTATTTTTCTCAATGCCCCCTCAAGATTTGTGGCTGCCCCCTTATACATGCGTGGCTAGACCCGGCCCTGCTCCTTACTTTAGTCATGTCTGTGTCAGAAAACCTCCTTCACGTGAAAGACAGTTGTGGTCGTAATTCATGTTATCACGGTCTGCTAGCTGACTTGCTACAAAGCTAAGTTAGCAAGCTAATCATTAGTATACCAACAGCTGGCTACGTTTCTTAGCTAGTAGCTTGTTGGCTGTTGGCAGGAGTAATTAGTTATGCCTCAATCTGGTAAATGAGTTTAATATTGCTTTGCAGTGGACTTTCCCTTTAAGGCTGAATGTGGCATGGTCATCGCTAGACAACATCTCTCTCTCTAGAGCAGAGCCCTAATGCTTCACAGACCCAAGCCTGATAAAGTTAACACTTATTGTAAGTATGTTATGTAGTAATGTAAAAAACCAAAAGTTACTTGCTGACTGGTGTGGTGGTCCCAGGTCTCCAGACTTATTGGGACTGGCTCCACATCCAAGGCCTGCCTGCCCCACCATCACAATCTGCAGCCTCGTCTTGAAAAAGGGAGAAAATTATTAGTATTATTAACACTCACTATGAATGAGTGCAAGTACATTGCAGTATTCACTGAGCTAATCTCAGCTTTCAATTTAGCAGTTGTTCTGTCAGCTGTTATGTTCAGAATATGTTTTGATTGAATAATTAACTTTCTATCAGAGAACCTCATTATGCCATACAGTATCACAGACCTTTGTTTAGTTAAGGATCAACAAAGTATTTCAAAAATTACAATGTAATGAAGCTTTTGCGAAAGTTCAATAAGGAAGATCTTTCCCTCACATTCTCCCTTGTTCATTCAACTACTTCCCAAATTTGACATCATCATTTCTTAACCAATCATGTTCATTCACTTTACTGGTAGCCTATCAGCTTGCGGATGAGGAACTTTAAATATCATTGCTTCTGAACCTGTCATTCTGTCTTTCAGAACACAACCCACCTCCACCATGACAGTTATCTGCTATACTAGGAGACTCAGCTAAGGAGGTCCCATCATTCACCTGGACTGTTTATTCACCACCACCAGCGTCTAGACTCCAAGGGAGCAATCCTATCTCCACCCTCTTCTTAGGGCCTATATCCCATGAAGATGATACCCTTTAATGGAGTCTAATTGAAATACGTTCGGCATCATTACAACTTTACAATTTCCATTTGGTTTAGTTTCATTTTTAAATTGACAAGTGGTTTTCAAATGGCTTTCGCGTAATTAAAAAATATCTATTATTTTAATAACAAATACATGATAAATAAAAAGAAATGTTTAACTTGGTTTAGTATCTACTTAGCTATGGTTTCAATTTTTAAAATACATAAATAAATCATGCCTATATGGAGTGTGTCAGCAATGCCTGTTTTTGTGACCACCAAATTAAACTTGCCTTTGAATCAGTATAATAAGCGTCAATGTATCAAACTAGAGGGTAAAATGATAACTAATAATTGTTACATGAATGTCTGCTTTAGTTATGGTTTTCTGTATCTATTACAATTCACAGACCCAAGCCTGATAAAGTTAACACTTATTGTATATGAACGTAAAAGTACCTTGCTACATGCAGTTGACTGGTGTGGTGGTCCCAGGTCTCCAGACTTCTTGGGACTGGCTCTACATCCAAGGCCTGCCTGCCCCACCTTCACAATCTGTGGCCTCGTCTTCAAAAAAGGAGAAAATTATTAGTATTATTAACACTCGCTATGAATGAGTGAGTACAGTATGTGTGACCTGTCCTTTGTCATTTACAAGTGGTTTGCTGTAACAGACTTCATAACATTTTTATCTCTACACTGGCTTCATCATAATCTGTCTGTAATACTATGATCAAAGTCTTATCTGTTCTGGTGTCAGTCTCTAGGTTGCTGCCATTACCTTGCTATTGTGAAAGCTACTGTATACATCCATGGCAATGGTCATTCAGTAGGGATATGACACAATAGCTGAACAACTACAGCAGCCTTGGGATTAGGCCAAATCTATATCAGGTAGCTAGTTTCTATACGAGGCTGAAGGTGGCTCCTTATTCACTGAGCTAATCTCATCTTTAAATTTAGCAGTTGTTCTGTCACCTGTTACGTTCAGAATATGTTTTGACTGTTTTGATTGAATAATTAATTGTCTATCAGAGAACCTCATTATGCCATATAGTATCACAGACTCTTG
>OMKK01089400.1:0-15598 GCA_900302305.1 Polymixia japonica
ATGTTCCAAAAGATGTCCTCAGCAAGCAGACGGCTGAAACGAGTCCAAAACGACTAATAAAACAGCGAGTTCACAGCAAATCAGCAGGTTCGAGCATGAAAAGAAAGTTCTCGACAGAAGCCCTTGTCTTGTGTCCACTTTTGGTATTTATTACCTCTGGTTTTTTTCCTTTAAAATTTTTTTTTTTTTTTTTTGTAATAATTTTGAGGTTGTTTTTTTTTTTATCTCTAAAACTTGATGACAGATTTTCTCTCCTTTCATTGCAAAATGCATTTCCAACATTTAGGAATAAAATAAAACATTAGGTTCTAGTGTGTTTGTGTGTGTGTGTGTGTGTCAGGTTTGTTGATTTTATGTACATTTGTTGTATGATTGCTAGGTATACCAACAGTGAGTGTTTGGTATGCAGTAACCTGTGCAAACTGCTGTTATGCGTGTTTGGTACAATCAAGACAGCGTTCAGATGTAACACAGTTGTCTGGGATGGTAACAACAATGGCTTAAGGTCCATGTGAGGGAGAGAGGGAGGGAGGAGAAAGAGCTGGAAGAGAGACCAACTCCTCCAACTCCCAACCTGGCAGCGGTAGTGCAGGTCAAAGTTCAAAAGGTCAAAAAGTAAAAATGGGCCATGGGGTTTTCCGTTCCTGAAGCAGGAAGTCAATCAGTCCATCGTTCCGGCGGTCAGTGCGTTGGTGTGGTCTCCGGTTGGCCTGTTGGTGACACTTGTTTTGCAGAAGTGGAGTGTCACTGCAGCACCAAGCCAACCTGCAGGACAGAGGTGGCGCAACTACGATGTTACTTCATGTAGCAAAGAAACCCCAATATATCACAACATGTTTAAAGACTGATGAAACAGGCAGGAAATGAAAGTGTGGTCTTTGGAGTTCAGGGCGGTAACTGATGACATTTCAAACTCTGAGAACCACAAAAATGGTAAAAATGAGTCTTTTCAACCACTAGCTGCTGATAAAAAGCCAGGATTTGCACAGAAAAATCCAGGCAAAACAGATTATGCTATTATTATGTAATAATATTATGACATAACATTAATAATAATATAATATTATAATGCGAGTTTAAAAAACAGACAGGACAATAAGCAGGACTGTAAAACACACCTTTTCTGATCCCATGCTGGGACACTTCCAATTGTACAGATAATACTGCAGGTTCCCATCTCCGATGCCAAACTTGAGCTTCTCGAGGAAAGTCTTGTTTTCCATCAAGTCCAGTGCATTGAAGACGTCAAACCCTTTCTGCATTTACAGAACAGAGGACAAACGATGTCATTTTGGTTGTCGATATCAATCGGAGCCCCTGAGCCCCCCCAGACCGAAGAGGTACGCACCGATTTGGCCAGGATGAGCGCGTCAGACATCAGGTCCAACAGAGAGGTGGTGGTGTGTACGTTGTAGAAGGAGTAGGCTGCCTTCAGACTGTGGTGCACTGGATGGTTCATGATGGTGGAGGGCAGCGTGTAGAAACTCAGGAAGTCGGTCACCTTGCCATCGTTCTGTCATAAAAGAAAGGCGCACGCACACCCTCCCTGTGAACCTCTTACTTTGCAACCAAGGTCAATGTACAACACTCTCAATGTTGGATTAATAAAAGCAGGGTTCCCACATTACTGAACATCACATTTAAGGACTTTTTAATGACTTTCAAGACCTAATTCCCTCAAATTCAAGGACTCAATATAACCTGTTTTGTGACATGAATTATGGTTCACCAGCATGTAAACACTATAGAATTAAGTAGAAAGTCTTAAACATAGATGGACATTGTCATGTTTTTATCACCTCAATCACACAACGCAGCGTCTTCTCAGCTGAGTCTCACTGTGAGCGAGGGAGGTCTGTAACGTTAGATATGACCTCTGACCTCCAGATCTAACTAGAACACTGAACCGAGCCTATTCTACTATTACACACAGGAGATTTCTAGCACAAAGGTTTCACTGTAGATTCAAGCACTTTCAATGACTTATTTCCATTTTCAACAACTATCAAGGCCTTATTTTCATTTTTTCAAATTCGCAAACTTTTAAGGATGTTTAAGGCCCATGGGAGCCCTGTGATAGTGAAGGTAATATCTTGGAGTAACTCTACCTCCACCAGGTACGTGTCGATAATGTTCTCCTGGGGCAGCAGCCAGTGGGACACCTCGTCCTGGCTCATCACCGGCGCCAGGTGGAACTGGCTCAAGTATTCACCTAGGAGACGATGCACCGCCGGGATGTCCTTCTGGGTCATCGGCCTCAGGCCAGACATCCTGGGAGCCTGCAGGAGGAGGAGTAACAGGCAGAGAGTGAGGCTGCGGTATCGATACGAAGGAGAAGGTGGAACAGACGGTGAAGCCTGCAGAGGTGCTCTAGCCACCGACCTCGGGCAGACGGTACAGCTTCATGGTGCGCTGCATGGTCATGTTTCGGCTCAGGTGAGAGAACTTCACCTCGATCAGCTTGCGGGGGTTCAGGGAGCGATGCCAGTACCTGCACACACGCACGCAAAAGCAGATTCACTCATAAGCTCGTCTCCCTTGTCGTTCTTCCACAAATCCCTGGATGTGTCTGCGTGACCCCTGACCTGCATGTGCCCACGGGTTTGGGCAGCACCACCCCGGCGGTGTAGACGGCCTGGAAGATTCCCTGCAGGTTGACCCGCCTGGTGATCTCTCGGATCAGAACCGGGGCGACTCGCTTGGAGCGAAGCTTCTTGTGGACGCAGAGGAAGTTGATCTCCACCATCTTCTTTTCTCTGGGTGACGACAAGCGTTTATAATGACAACTGTTCACTTAATAAATAATATTTATACAAACAGTACTGAGCACTAATGACAACAACAACAACAAAACATCACATCTGTTCCTTCAGTACAGGAACCGTGATTTGAACTGTGACATTTATACATTTCTCTTGCAGCACTTCATGGTTAAAACAAGTGTGTGAGAGGAAGGGATAAGATGTTACGCTCAGGTTTAATAAAATGAAAGACTGGCCTACAAATCCAGCTGAATGTCAGAGATGGCAAGATAAAGTACAGCTTGTTTAGGAAGCAAGGACAGACAGCTTTACCCTTTTACAGCCATAATCAAATGTGTTCACTTACATGTCATAGATGCGGATGTTGGCTGGGATAGCGCTGATGAAGCCCACCAGCTTCTGGTTCGAGTTGACCCGGACTCCACAATGCCACTGGGGCAGCCAGCCTGGTGGGCGCAGAGCCCTGAAACCAGAAGATACATCAACACCTTCCTACTGAAACCAGAAGACACATCAACACCTTCCTACTGAAACCAGAAGACACATCAACACCTTCCTACTGAAACCAGAAGACACATCAACACCTTCCTACTGAGACCAGAAGACACATCAACACCTTCCTACTGAGACCAGAAGACACATCAACACCTTCCTACTGAGACCAGAAGACACATCAACACCTTCCTACTGAGACCAGAAGACACATCAACACCTTCCTACTGAAACCAGAAGACACATCAACACCTTCCTACTGAAACCAGAAGACACATCAACACCTTCCTACTGAAACCAGAAGACACATCAACACCTTCCTACTGAGACCAGAAGACACATCAACACCTTCCTTTTTAATTCATATATATATATTATAGAGAGAGAGTTTAGTTTATTTGACATGGACTAGTCAAATAAACTAGACTAGTAGCATTGGAACTGCAACATACAATTATGCACAAGCACCAGGTGCAGTATATTTAGTGTTTGTATTTACAACACCTGTCCACGGGAGGCTTAAAGAAATACAATAAAATAATAATAATGTATCTGTCCAAAATATAGACCCAGTACATTTATGATGCATTGAGGTTGAACATTCTTGACTTGGGTAAAGGTTAAAGGTTAAGGGTTACCAGAGCAGGAACTCAGGAGAGTAGTCAAATCGGAACATGTTGTCATCATCCTCCACATAGTTCTCATTGAGAAGAGTGTAGAGCTCCTTTAGCTGGTTTTAGAGAAAGACAGAGAGTTTGAGAGGAAAACGTGAGTGATATGAGGAGCAATACATCTGTAAAAATCATTATTTCTGGTCAGGCAAAAAAATTTATATACACACACTTCTAATATGTTTGCTTTAGTATGTGTGATAGGGATCAATTACATCTTTTGACATGAATTATCAGTATACACACATTGCAATTTTTCCAATTGTAAACCTGTCCCTTTTACAATGAAAACCCCCAAACATTCCTCTGGTCATAACAAAACACAGACCCATTGGAATTACAAACTTTTATACATTCAGCAACGAATCTGCGCTCTTTATATAAATGGTTCGGTCAGGCAAATATAGAATGAAGCAATGAACCCCATTCCACATTCTGAAGTCTGTTTTTTAATATTGGAGCCACAGCTTTGTTTGTTTATGGATTTAGATCTGAGTTCTGACAGGACCGCTCAGTGTGTCACCGTCGGTCACTCTCACCGATCACACCAAACTACTAGCAAGACGACAACAAGGACTGGATCAACAACAAGAAATTAATCTGCTTTTAACTAAAACAAAGTGAAGCTGCTCTTCAAGTTAGGAACATATTCAACATGAAAAACCTACTGTTCAGGAAATAATAGTTATTTCAAATTGAACATTTAGCGTGGTTTATGATCCCTTTGATTTAAGGATTAATTAATCATGTGCATTTGTGCTTTGTGTGTGTGTGTGCATGCTGTATATTCTCTCTCTCACTCACCACGGCAGGGTTCCCCAGGTCGAGGGCGTCCCAGGTGAAGCCCAGAGGAAGGCTGTAGGGCTCCTCACGAATGTTGTCTTTGTCTGGTTCAATAGAACCATGTGATGTCACCATCTCCCCTGGGAGGAAAACACACAAACAACCGCTTGTCTACGATGAAGACCTACAACCTGGCCTGGAGACGCACAATCACATGTACTGCAGACATACTGAAGTCTGCAGCGCACCCCGAATCTATATAATAGTTCGCTAGTGAGTAAATTCCTACAAGAACCAACTAGTGATGTTTTAACTGAAATATCTCTGTTTTGCAATTTATGCAACATTTCTGTTTTTTAGCATCATAAATCTCCTTTCGGACATCGCGTCAGGAATACATAGAATCAGCACAGTCAGGAATCAGTCAGCAATATAAACTACAGAGTAAAATAAGCCAAATGTAGATTCTCGATGGAAGTGCAGATTAAATGTCATACCTAGCTTGGGCACAGGCTGCGTGTCCCAGAACTGGTAACTCCTCCGGCTCGCCTCCTCCATGGTTTTGGCAGGGCCTTGTCCTACGGAGAACAGTTCAATGGCCTTCTGGATCTCCTGGAGCTTATCAGCTGGCAACGAGTTCACCTGCTCAGAGGGCGAAGAGGAAATATGTTGTAATACACAATAAAAAGGGACAGATACCATTCTCTCTGTCTAGACGGAGCTTTCAAGAGAAACAGAAACAGATGTCACACCAGATTTCTAGCAGCTTCCGTCGATGTAACAACAGAGAGAAACAAACCGGAGGCAAAACTGGTAAACTCAACTGTTCCAATTGTCCAACACATCCAGGGTTCCCACATCTTACTGAACATCAAATTTAAGGACTTTTTAATGACTTTCAATACCCAATTTCCTCAAATTCAAGGACCCAATGTCAAGCAATCAATCAATGTTTTGTGACATGAATTGTAAACACTATAGAATTAAGTAGAAAGTCTTAAACGTAGATGGACATTGTCATGTTTTTATCACCTCAATCACACAACGCAGCGTCTTCTCAGCTGAGTCTCACCGTGAGTGAGGGAGGTCAGTAACGTTAGATATGACCTCTGACCTCCAGATCTAACTAGAACATTGAACCACGTAGGTCTGTTCTATTATTACACATAGGAGATTTCTAGCACAAAGGTTTCACTGTAGATTCAAGCACTTTCAATGACTTATGTCCAGTTTAAAAAACTATCAAGGTCTTTTTTGGGTGTTTTTAAGGATGTTTAAGGCGTACCTTGGCCAGGGGGTCCTGCACTGCTTCTGTGGCACCAGACTTCTTCTTCTTCTTCTGCTTCTTCTTCTTCTTCTTGGCACCAGTGTCGTCCCCCAGACCCTTGTCACTGACACGGGAAAACGGACAGAACATTCATGTTAGTACAGACAACATCACCCCACTGGGTAGCCACACGAGAGAGTCAGAACGGTCTGGACAGGACAGATAAACAACACAGGGCTAGCAACATGCAGAAGGGCTATATCCATCACAAACACAGCTGAGACAGAAGATGTTCAGGGATATCTGTTGGCATAAATTACCCTTCATGTTAAATCCCTCGTTTTACAGACACACCAGTAACCCTGTCCCCCATTTCTGCTCAGCAGGGACTATAAGGAGCTGTATGCCCCCACCATCTAGCCCATCTTCTGGGCTGAAGGAGCCTACATACTTACAGAGGATAATCTCATTAGCGTCCAAGAGGAGAGAGAGACCAGGCACTGCCTTGCATTTGTAACACCAGGACAGATGGTGAATCACATGAGCCTCGGGGTATGGTATGTATGAGTGTGTGTGTGTGTACATATGTATGTACAAGAGGTCAGTGAGTGGCAGGAACAATAGCCAACAAAACATTCAATGGCTTGTTCCACAGCCTTCCATTTCAACAGCCTTGTCCAGTTATCATCCAGAACCATTCTTTGTTTCGGTGTGTGTGTGTGTGCGCGCACGCAGGGGATTTGCATATGTTGAGTGGAAAGCGCGTCCTTTGAGATTACATTTATTCTAATAAACGTAACACTTTCCTTATACCGACATCTTCACCATTGTTCAAGACACAAAGCACTCGTTCATTATGTGCCACTGTAAATTATAAGAGAAGACAATGCCAGACAAAAACATCACTGAAGCACACTTGAATTAATGTCACTTATAGCCAAGTTGTAGCTACGTTTTCCCATCATATAAATCATATTAAAGACATAAATGCATTTATCTGACACTCTTATTCGGCGCTGCTCACGAGTGAAGAACATTCCTCTAAATCCCCCCAGAGTAGGTAGGGGTTCAGTATCTTGCTCAGGGGTACTTGGACAGGGGATCGAACCCAGGACCTTCTGGTTGGGGGACGACCTCTCTACCCCCTAGAACACCCTGTCACTTGTGAGCAGCCCCATGGACTCGTGTCAGCTGACAGTGTGTATGCTTAATAAATAATGCATGCTTGGACCATGTGCAGTGTTGCTTGTTTCACTTTTAATTCATCTTTCCAGCAGACTGCAGCAGACACATCAGACAGCAGCTACGCTACATGTCGGTTTGGGGGTTTCCATGTCAGGGATTTCTTGACTGCAGGGAATAATATGTCATCTTAAAAACATTAAGTTATAAAAATTAAAGACGCACAGGCTAATAGCATGCTATATTATTCGTGTGGCATTAAAGATCATTTTGATTCGCTTCAGCCTCCATTCTGCTCCGCCTCGCCATCTAAAGAAGCCGACAGTAATGCTGCGTTCAGGTCATGTCCAACAATCGGAAAATCTAAATGCTGCGTGGAATAATTGTAATAAAGTGCATTCAAGTCGGAATTCCAAGTAGGGAACTCTGCAAAGGTTTCTGACACCATATTAACACGACAGCATTATGATAAGCATGTTTATAATCTTTAGAATAGATCCAAGTTTGAATTTGAGTATTGCATACCTTTAAATTCCCACACAGTAATTGCTTATACATAAATCTGAAACGTTAAGTTGCTCATATGGCTGCAAACCTTATGTGCTAACTAGCCAACGTAACTAGCCAATGAAACATCAGCTTGTAGTGGGAATAAAGCTGGACCACCGGAACGGACCGAGGCTGTGATTTTAACCTATAAATCGGATTTTCTGACATGACCGGAACGTAGCATAAAGCCCACCCAAACAAGGAAGAGGACGCAAACTCAGCCAATCATATCGGCGAAAAGACAAGCACTCAGCCACTTCCAACCAATGGAGTAAAAGCGAGTGGGCGGGACAACCCCCATCAGGTTTCCGAGCTGGCTGAGCTCGCTCCTTGACTCAGCTTGCACTCGCTTTACAAAAACATGCAAGACGATGACTATTTTTATACACTAGCAGAAGCCCGCCTGTGTCCTTACCCATCGTCGGAGTGGTGCTCCTCGTTTTCACAATCACTGCAATGCCCGTGGTCTTCTACATCTTGTTTCTCCGGCAGCGGTGCTGTCTCATTCTCATCCGCCATCTTCAACCAGGAAGTGAGGAAGCACCGCGTGTCATCCACGCCTTTAACCTCCCCTGGATCCTATTGGCTGAGAGCAGGGGTCATCACACATGTGGTTCAAATGTCTGCAGTGTATTATTATTGAGCAAAGGGTTGATGACATATTACTAGAATATTATGCACACACATAATGCTAGAACAGTAAAGTTCTAGTAAATATAAAAAAAATACATTGAAATACAGAAAAAATACACACTGGCATTCTCAAACCCCCAGTTCAAAGTTTGGCATTTATTGATCAAGAGTCTGTTTCTCTCTCTCTCTCTCACACACACACACACACACACACACAAGGCACTGGAGTCATGTTGTGTCACCATCTCCCCTAGAGGGAAGCTGTGTTTGACATGAAACACAAGAAGCTGGTTGAATAGAAGGAGGAAATCAAATATTAAATGTAAATAATGTCTCAACAGATACAGTTCTCTCATATTAGAGGTTATTCTCTCATTCTCCCCCTCACATCTCTCTCTCTCTTTCAATCTTTCACACACAATAAAGGATCACAAAGCAGTGCGTTGTTAGATAGTTTATGAAAATGTAAGTGTTTCATACATTTTACATTGTTTGACACATAAGATACACAGTACATTGAATGAACACTGCAAGGGTAAGGATTTAACTCCCCCACTGGGACCCTCCACGATCTTAGTTACAAAACAAGGAAACCCATCCTGATCACATACAATTATATAATATATGAATAGAATATAACTAACACTGTGTAGCAATGTTTCAATACTCTAGTTTTTGTTTTGTACTGGTTAGAAATGACTTTGATTGTATCCTAATTGGTGAATGGAGTTGATTGTGACATATTCAACCAGCATTCTGTAGTGTTCGCTCTATGGTATCCTCAATATATGTATCTAAAAAAATAATACATACAGGTTTTTAAATAGAATTAGTTTGGTAGCTTACATGCAAATATCTTTAATAGTCAAACATGACTTTGACTGAATACTTCACAATAACATGTATGAAATGAAAAGGAAAAGTACACCAACATAACAACATAACCCTTTTTCACAATTCTAAATGAAAGAGAATAATATAAAAAAGTTATCACAGAGTTAATATTTTGTCTATTAATTACAATTATATCAAACATTGATTAGTTGAACCATTTCAAGTCTATTCATATTTTCTGGAAAATTTCCAGTCAAATGAAAAATATTTCTCCTGAGAGAGAAACTGAAAGTGCCAAAGATTAATAGTATCCAAAGTATCTAATAGTATCAGATTAGACTAACTACATAGATACTCTGATGTTTCAATAATTTGAGCAGCTTTTGTGTTTTTCAAACTATGTTAAATATATTAATTTATAGCAACAGTAATATGTTTAATGTTATATATTGTCTGTAACAAATCAACACAACCACATTCACGATTGGCCTTCTAACACTTGATAGTGTAAGTCAAGTAAGCGCTTTTTTTTTGTAAAACTAATATAATTTTCTAAGTTAAAACCCAATATTAAAGTATAAAAATGTTAAATATTTCTCAAATTCAAAAATATGAAAAACACATCTTAGTTCTCTGTCCCCTCTCTGGGATAACCTCCTAAACAGAACGTTAAAAACACTAAAAACTATTTTGGAGACATGCCAACATCAGTGTTTCATAATCCATAATCTCCAAAATCCTGTTTCCATGACAGGTAAGAGCAGTCAGAATTGTCAAGACAGGACAAAACACTCCCGCAATGTATCACAGATTCCTTATCTGGCCCGGGGGAATTTATCTACCAACAGGCAAGGACCTTCTTCTTTTTGACTGATAAATGACATTTGTCTTTCTTCCTGTTAAGTGAGTTGGTTCAAATTGGACACTGGAGGTTGAAGGCTGTGGCAGTCTCTCTCCTCACAGTGTGAGCTCCCTTTCAAAGCTCGTTGTTATGAGAAATGCAGTCGTCCTGACTGTTCACATTCATGTTACGCCTTGCCCTTAGCCAAGGCTATTCTCTCCGAAACTGTCTTGATGGGAACGCCCTTACGAGACACCTTCACGTGGATAAACAGTGTAGCAGGGGACAGCCTGGAACCGTCTGCCTTCAGTAAGTGAACATGACGATAACCTGAGGAAGATAAGCAACACATTATAAACAACATACAAATATGGAGACCGTCACGTCACAGATACAGCCGATGTTTTGGAGTACCTGTGCGTAGGCTCGTGAAAGGAAGAGTGAATTGACCCACAAAGTCATTTTTGGCAGTGTGGTCGTGGTCCTCCACTACAAAGCGTACCAGGGCCAGTTCAGGGACCTGCAGCTGGAAACTCAGGGTGCAGTCCCACCGCGGATTAAAACCTGCAGAGGGCGCAAGAGAACTGTAACAACACCATCATGTACAACCACTCAACCAAGCTAGTAATGGCGACAGAAAAAGGCTCTTACTTGCACAAACACCTCAAGGAACTGCACAGAGCTAGAATCACTGCTGTTTCTATCCCATAATTTACCAGAACAAGGCAATAATATAAACATATGCCAGCCTTTTAAGATATATAACTAATTTTTACATCACAACACTAGTAATTGTTAAAGTATAAAAGTAATATTGAATACCATAATAAGAATGTGGGTAGTATCTCCCTACTTACCTAAATCCACATATAAACACAACTAGCGGCTTTAGTTTGCTTAAAGGCTGAGAGTTTACTGTAAAGTGTGAACGATGAAATGATGAAGTTACCGTTGTTGTCGATGCGGTGTGTTTTGTCTCTGGAATTATCGATGGCTACTCCGTGGATTTCCACCCACACCTGCGGATCCACGATGGAACTGGCCTTGTCTGTGTTGATCTTTGGCAGCTGCTGTGCAGATATTATCTAAAAGCAACATGTCTGCAATCAATCAATCTCTTTGAAAATCAAATTGTCATGTGAAAAGTATTGAAATGATATATAAATGTATTGAAAAAAGATGAAAAGTGTGATCCGGTAACATTCAACTATAAGAATCATCTATAGATATGAGTCAATCAAATGTCTCAGGACTGCGAGCGCTCACTCGTATGGTGAGCTGAGTGGGGATGTGACCCGGGCCTCCTCCGGTGTTCTCAGGGTTAAAGTTGGACGTGGTGCTGCACAGGAAGCTTGGTTTCATGACGTATCCACAGCGACCGTTGGGCAGGAAGCGGCCCTGGTTCAGGTCCATCTGCTCCCCGGGTGTCTGGAAGTTCAGGGCCACTGTGCGACACACAAGGGACACAACCTCAAACCTCATCTCACACATCTCACATGCCAGCAAAATGCACTTCAGCATCAGTTTGTGATGAAGTGAGTATAACTAACTAAACTAAACTCAGTTTACCCCCCTGTATCTGCAGAATAGAGTTTACTAGCTTATTATGGTCACATAAGTCTTTGCTGAATAAATTCATAGTATTCATTAGTAGGTAGTATCAAACTGATATATAGTTATAGGAAATATGATCTTTTAAGGGGGAAAACTATGCTTTTCTTGAAATCTAAGTGTTTTTTGTCTGTGTTGGTGGTTGGTGGTATGGTGGTATGGTGGTATGGTGGTTGGTGGTATGGTGGTTGGTGGTATGGTGGTATGGTGGTTGGTGGTATGGTGGTTACCAACTGAAGGTCATAGTTTACCACACTTTTTATTGACCACATCACTGTCAGTGACAAATCAATGTTAGCATAACCCAGCGGAGATTTAAGGAAAGGCTATTCTCAGCAGGATCCTGGAGGACTCAGTAGAATCCTGTGTACTTATAGGTTACTAGGTAAATTGACTACATTCTCTTCTAGTGCTAACACCCCACCGACCCTCTGGCCTGCAGTACCGACCCTCTGGCCTGCAGTACCGACCCTCTGGCCTGCAGTACCGACCCTCTGGCCTGCAGTACTGACCCTCTGGCCTGCAGTACCGACCCTCTGGCCTGCAGTACCGACCCTCTGGCCTGCAGTACTGACCCATCTGGCAGCCGCCGTTCCACATCTCCTGGGGATCGTAGTTGGACGACTGGAGACGCTGGCCAGACGGGTAGATCCGGCTCAGCTGTCTGCTGTTGTGTCTCACAAACAACTTTCCTGCATGAACGAAAAGACAGAAACACAAATGCTGGGACATGCCAGAAGATGCTTGTAGTCTCTACACAACCGGGTACAATGAAACAAGGTTACAGAGACTCACTCCCCATTATGACGTCAGGATGTAATTATCTCACTGCTTCACCTGAGTCCTTGATGTGTTTGAGGGCGTCGCTCTCGGAGAAGGAGGACATTTCATTGGCGGGTTTGTCGGCTGGGTCATCGAACCCCCGGAAGGGGACGCTCCTGCAGTATACCACCAGCTCTGACAGCTCTGGGCTCAGCTTCGAGGAGACCGCCTGGGAACGGCCAAGAGACGCAGAAAACAGTCCATGATATAAACACATTTATTCACATGTATTCTTCTCTAACAACCTCTCGGTCAGATCGTGGCGACAGATATTCCTGAGCTGACCTTTCCGGGTTCCTTCTTGCTGCTTGATAACTCGTCGTCGGAGCTGGACGAGAAGCTGGCGTAGCTGCCGGTCTTCCCAAGCTGACCCAGGTGAGGAGTCTCCTTCTTCCCCTTCACCAGGATACGTCCCCTCAGCTCCTGAAGAGACAGACGGAGGAACACATGACTCCTTTAAGGGAAGCTCTGCGGTACTCGCTGCTACACAGGGACATGGTGGAGTAGAGGCAGAGGGAACCTGTGTGTGTGTGTGTGTGTGTGTGTGTGTGTGTGTGTGTGTGTGTGTGGGGAGTCTACCTCAGGAGAAGGCAGATCCTTCAGGGGCTGGTCAGGGAGGGGCTTGATGACCAGCTTGCTGCCCAGGATGGTGCGAAGGTGTTTGGCCATGACAGACTGCTGCTCCACGGAACAGTGGTTCTCCAAGGACAGGATCAGAGGGTACGGAGAGGCCTCCAGGGAGGAGCGCAGAGAGACTGTTAAACCAGGCCATTAACATGCAACCGGACCACGTTTTTATTAAGGCAGAGGCCTAACGCTGTAATGCTATCCTACGTCAAAGCCAAGATGTTGCAGAGCCGCGTCTGAGCCAAGAGCGTAACTATAACCACAAGGGCTTCGGTTGTAAAGCACCAAGAATCTGGCACCAAGAATCTGGATTTATTTATTGCCGCTGACTTATAACTATTTTGTTTGCAGGGAGGAAAAACAGTTTGCATAGTGTCGAAGACTGAAGATTATACCCGCAGAAGGTAACAAATCAAGTTTCTCATACCTTGAAGGCGTACTGGCAGATGGTTTCAATGACCTCCTTGAAGGGCACCTTGGAGGTGAGAGTGTGTCCGTGGTAAATGACAGGCTCTCCCTTATCTCCATCCCAACAGTCCAGCTCCACGCAGCGACAGCCCTGGTTCAGAGCCCTGTGGGTCACAAGCTCGCACTTCACCCTACAGGTCACACCTGCTTTCCATTTAACATGAGAATCAAGTGAATGTAGTTTGGTTTAAAAACACTACGTGGTCAAGAAGTTCCTGAACAGTAAGAAGTACAAGTACACAGTATTCTGATGAGAATACACTTTCCTTAAATCACACACACTGACGTCACTCTTATAACCACCTTGACTCACATCACCATTACAAACTACAAACTACAAACTACAAACTACAAACAGTGCTAATACTTTTTATCTTGCCAATTATTATCAAATTAAATTCATTGATTATCTCTACAATAGATCATATCCAAAATAGAGTAAAAAACGAATGATGTTCTCATTTCTAGAAGTTAATAGAATGTTAATATAAACATTGAACACACTGTGTTGACCAACAGGTGTTGCTAAGCAACCAGGACAAACCAATGTAAACACTAGACAGAGGTCATGTTGACCTTGTGGAGTTTGTTGGTATAAAGACGTATAACTTTTCTTTTTAGTGTAAAACCTTCTAAACACATAACATGGTAGATAACACACTGTTAGTTAAAGTCATGGACACAGTCCAGTCAACATGTGAAGCCCATGGAACAAACCAGAGGCCCACACCTGTAATCACAGGATTAGAGCCAGAAAGGACTATTTCCTGGAGACTAAAGGGAAAAGGACGACTGTAGTTGTGCCAAAGCACCGACGGTGCGTAGATTCAGTTCTATTACATTTGTTCTTGATTTGTGCCTGAAAACAGCAGGAGCTGAACTGAAGATTTCTACAGTTGTTGAATATTTTGCCAGAGACTAACATAAAGTTGAAAAATGTCGTCCTGAAACCTCGCACGTGTTTGTTTGTGCTTTTTAACGTGTGCTGTACTGAGGGAGCAGGCGCCGGGGCTCTGTGAGTACCTGATGTAGGGCTCGGTGCTGCTGGCGCTGGTGACCTGGTCCTTGGTGAGATACGTGTTGTGTGAGGAGGAGATGTAGTAATGGGCCAGAGGGAGACTCATGTCCTGGTAGACTCTGCCGTGGTCGGGGTTAAACACGTCGTTCTCCAGAGACAACATGTACATGGTGAAACCGTTCTGGGTCATGAACTGGTTCCTCTGAGCTGTATTGAGGGACAACGTATCTTCATCAAATCACTTCAATTGAAGTGGGTTTAACAGCAGATGCAGTGATGCTTCAGTATGTAGAGTTTATATGTGAGAGGCTTGTGTTTATAAAGTAGGACTGGTGTACATGCGAGACAAGACAAGATTTAGACTTAAATGACACTTCCTCTATCACACGCATTAAGATAATGAGAGTTTGGGAAACCAGCTGATACTTAATGACTTAGTTGGTGTTTACGCGGCCCACCCCAGTCGTTGAGCTCATAGGTGCGTATCAGGCTCTGGGCGTGAAGCAAGGAGGCGTCTTCGCTCTGGTCTCCCAGGAAGTCCCGGAGCTCGGCGGTGGAGAGCACACAACCATTACTGGAGTAGTGTCTGAACACAGAATCTAACTCCGGACGTCTCATCAGCTCTCTGCAGAACTCCTCGATCTCTATGTGGTCCAGACGCCCGTCACAAGACCGGTCACACTTCTGAGACACCAACCACACAGAGATACAAGAAAAGATATGCAGTCATAGATATGGAGACAGACAGACAGGCAGAGAGACAGACAGACAGACAGACAGACAGACAGAAAGAGAGACAGACAGACAGACAGACAGACAGACAGACAGACAGACAGACAGAGAGAAAGAGAGACAGACAGACAGAAAGAGAGACAGACAGACAGACAGAGAGACAGACAGACAGAAAGAGAGACAGACAGACAGACAGACAGAGAGACAGACAGACAGAGACAGACAGACAGACAGACAAACAGACAGACTTATGTGTGTGTGTGTGTGTGTGTGTGTGTGTGTGGGTGTGGATATCACTCCACAGCT
>OMKK01089405.1:0-21419 GCA_900302305.1 Polymixia japonica
CGCCCCCTCCACCCCTCCTCCCGACCCCACCGCGGAGGACGAGGGCCCTGCCCAGCGCACGGTAGAGGTGGCCATCCCTCACGTGGGAACATTTGTCATTGAGTCAGAGGAAGGGGGGTATGATGACGAGGTAGCACTCGACCCCTACCAGGTCTTCTCTCACTCTTGAGAAGCCCGTGCCTGTTTGATGTGGAGATGAGAGCATCAGCTCTGGTTCAAACGGGTCTTGAGAGATTTTTCACACCTGAGAAATACCTACAACTTAATGCTCGTGGAGGTCGGTATTAGTTTGAGGCGGTACTGCCAAGTTTTGAACAGGCCAGTGTTTGAATCTGAACCTGAATAAAATAGTCTTAATTGCTTAGTCTGCCGTTGAAACTCCTGTGTGAAAAGTCTTACCCCCTTGAGCCAGCCTGCATCTTGGCACAGAAGCACCTTGACGTTGTGACAGAAAGCTCAGCTTTGCTGCTTTACCCAAGTCACTTTGAAGTGCACAAGGCCAAGGCCACGTTAGTGGAGAATGTTGTATGACCATTTGATTCCTAACATCCATCTGCATACAAATTAAAATGCATCCAGTTCTGTTGTCGTTGTGCCCTGTACCGATATGAAAATATCTTATCTCCTTGGAGTTGGTTTGGTATCTGCTGTAGTCTTACGTCTGTCTTTACAGAGTGTGGAGCTGCTGTAGTCCAGTCAATAATATAGCCTGGTCCCTCACACAATAGGCTGGCTGTTTCTCATCGTATCGCACAGCCTTCACATGGCTGCCTTGGTTTTTTCACATTATCCTCGTTGGGGCACCACTTTGTAAAGGATTGTGCTGTTGCAACGGAATGGGTCCCTCACAGTCGTGTCACTCTAACTATTGCATGGACTGCTGATTGATGTCTGGCATGCCGTGGACAATGGTATGCCCTATTGTAGATGTTCTGAGCTCATAACCAAGTGCTTGGCCTTGCTTGGTTCCCAAGTACCTGTTATCATTGTTAACACGATTCCCCCTTCCTGGGCAGGCGATGATGACCCCAAACATGCAGGGTATTATTATGGCCATTGGCAAATCCAGCAGTGTATATGAAAAGAGTGGGCCTGAGGCAGCCTTCTTTAAGGTACATCCCATCGCTCCCTTTCCTCTCTCCTTTCCTTCTCTACCTCCATTCACCCCAATGTGTCACTCATTTCTTCTCCTTTTTCTCTCTTAACAGAGTAGATTTGTAAAACCCGTACCAAATTAGCACGAACCCCAGATAGTCATAGGGTTGTTTTTTTTTGTTTTTTTATAGGACAGTTATGGGGATCATGATGACACAAGTTTTTGTCACTATAATTTCTGTCAAATGAAGCCTGTGTGACGTCAACAAATTATGGTTTTCTGATGGTTAGTGCTGTCAGTAGCTTGGTTTAGTCCAACATTTTTGAGTCTATATGAATGTTTGGACCTACTGTTCATGAGTCTTGGCCTGAGACAGGCCTGTCATTACCTGGCAAGCCATCTGGATCTCATGAAATCACCTTCTATGTATGTGTATGTCCAACACCACTTGTCTGAAATCTACAGTGGCCCTGAAGTGCAAAACACGACAAATCGGAAAATACAACATCAACAACTCAAACCGGAAAGGGTAGGCACTTAACGATAACACTTCCTCCTCACTGATTGAATGCACTGTCTGTCAGTCTGGGTGAATAGAAACTAGGAAGTGATTACAGTGTTTTGCTGAGCTGCGTCAAGCCAAGCAGATATGGCCAGAATAAGAGTGTAAAATGTATCACTTTTAAAACGTGAATTTAAGTAATAAAAGTAAATATTTTTAAAATATGTTTTAATAGCTGTATCTTACATTCATCCAGACAGTGCATTCAATTAATGACGGTATCGTTGTTAGGTACGTATCCTTTCCAGTTTGAGTTGTTGCCATTGTGTTTACTAAGTTGTCATTGATGTTCTCAGTTTTGTTGTTGTGTTTTGCACTTGCCACTTGCCACTGTAGAAATCACACCTAGAAATGCTACATTTGGGATCAACTCATTAATACATTGCTGTGAAAATTGGTTGTAAAACACATTCCAATGCTATCTGAAAAAATTCTTTGACTGTTGCCATAGAAAACAATAGCCTCAGTTATCTGCATTGTTCTTCCAAGAAATTTCAAACCCTGACTGGTGTGTTATGGCTCTTTTATACTTCGCAGAGTTTGCAACCTGTTCCGAGGTTGCAGACCAGTTCAACCAGGTTGCAGAGTAGATGTCGCGCACCTCCTCAAGAAATTAAAAGCGTGTAATTCACGACCGGAAGGTCGCACATTCCGTAGACACGATGATTGGTTGACTGGTAAAGTGAGGCGGGATTTCTGCCAAATGTCACTCGTATAGTTCACTTCCTGCTGCGAATTTTAAACAACAAGTATCTTTCTTACGCATAAGTAGCCATACTCTCTGGGATACTGGCACTGGTCAATCAAGGACAGACACAATAACATTGGAAAACTTCCTCTGCTTTTATCAAGATATAATCTATGAAACGTAGTTACATGTGTTGCGCAGCCTGTGCAACATGGTGCTCCAGTATAAATGCTCTGCTCCTTGGCACATGTCACACATTCTGCAAACTCTGCAGCAGAAGTATGGAACAGCCTTTACACATCAAAATCAGCAAGCAAAGGAGATAATCTGTACTTTATCAGATAATATACGGATTAAAAAGACACTCCTAGGGGCTCTATGGTGTCTCACCAACAATCATATCCACAATCCATTGGTGCCGAATAAGCAGACGCATGTCTGCAGGTCCACCCTGCCTCAATCTGAGCTCTGTGTTTATTTATCTCCCCTTTCCTCTTCCTCTTCCTCCTTTCTCTTTTCAGGCCATAAAGGTAGAATATACCCGTCTCTTGAGGTTCGCCCAGGAGGACACGCCACCAGAGAATGACTACCGCCTGCAGCACGTCATCGTCTACTTCATCCAAAATCAGGCACCCAAGAAGATCCTGGAGAGGACGCTGCTCACGCAGTTCGCCGACAGGAACCTGGCCTTCGATGAGAGGTGGGTCGGACGCCGCTGTGATGATGTTTGTACGGTTTGCAGTTTGGTGGTCACTTGGTCTAAGAGTACCCTGAGTGCACCAGATAGGGTCACTTACGTGGGCTGAAGTGTTTAATGCCACCAGCAGAGGGCAGCAGAGCCCTGAACTAACAGGTCTGAAATGGCCCACAGTCAGCTGCAGCTTGAATGTCCCTTCTGGCTAACGCGTTTCAACAACAAATCCTTACCGATGGGTGTCGTCTCCGCCTCTGTACAAACCTCTCTACACACATCTAAAGAGACACACCTCCATTGATGACCAGTTTTTATGTTTTTTTAATCCTGTTGACAAATATCAAGCTTCCCTTTGTATTAACATACTGATGCCATTAGGGGAATCCAGTGCACCACACTATCTCTAAAAAAAACTTTTCAACTCCGCTTGTTGGCCTCAATCCATATTCATGAGTGAAGAATTGATTTCTCCCTACTCCTCTATTTTGAGCAGGATAATTAGATTTATGTGTGCATGTGGCCTCAATAGGAGCCTCCGGAGGAGCGTTTCACTTCTCCTCACAGCACTAAAGAGTGATTCATTAGGCCACGTTAGGGCCCGGGGGCAGGGCGGGCCGTTCCATCTCCCGGAGCACCTCACGTCGACTCACCGTCTTCAGCCGCTCACACCAGCCCCTCTCGCTGTCTTTCCAGATGCAAGAGCATTATGAACGTGGCACGTGCCAAGCTGGACCTCATTAAGCCAGAGGAGGTCAACATGGACGAGTACGAGGTCAGTGCTGCTGCCGTTCGGCTTTTATTTATCTAAAATATATCCGCGTTTACCTTAAGACGCACCTTTTTTTAATGTGGAAAAACACAGAAATAAGAATTGACAATGCATCAGTTCAGTTTGGCGCCTCCTGTCTCAGTGCTTCAGAAAGCTCACTTTCATTAACTCCCGTTCGGTTCTTTTATCAGATATGGCATCAGGACTACAGGAATTTCCGTGAGACGACCATCTTTCTGATGATTGGCTTGGAGCTGTTCCAGAAGACAAAGTACAGTGACACCTTGCCAGTGCTCTTCCTAATATAGAATGTCTTAGAGCAAAGCTGAAGTTGTTTCCCCAGCTGTGTTATTGTAGCTTTTGAACTGGAGCAAAATACCCTTTTGTATGTTACTTTTTTTTGAGTATTTCTGTCGCATATGACAACTGAAAACTCACCTGCAGAGGGCAGCAGATTGTGTGCATCTCCTATTCCGAAGTGGCTCTCAGTCTGGTCTAGGTTAAGGTGGTTGTGCATGTACACTGATTTTTCAAGTTTATTTAGTTTTTATTCATATATATATATACATACATGTTAAATGCATATTTAACACCCCCTTTTGCTTTCTGAAATTTGTCTCCATCCATCTTTTTTTTCTCCTTGAGAAATAATAACAACCTTCCAACAACTCTCTTACTTTCCTGAAGCAAAGGTGTCAGTACCACAGATTCATGCAGTAGATCACTGATGAGTATTGTGCCTGTTTATCTCTTCCTTTCCAGTTATGTGGAGGCCCTGATGTACCTGATCTACTCATACCAGTACAACAGGGAGCTGCTGGTCAAGGGGCCATACAGAGGTCATGATGAGGAGCTCCTCGGTCACTATCGTCGAGAGTGTTTACTAGTGAGACAAACACACACCACTACGCAGCTCCCTTTAACCTCCGATATCCAGTGAATTTAGCGGATTAGCCCGCCGCCCCACGACTTCCCCTTGTTGTTACACACTCACGTCCATAGCAGGCCAAAGCACACAGTACAGAAAACCAAAATAACTGGCTTGAATAAGCTGACAAACTTAAGTGAGATATAATGATAATGCAACTACTCATTTAATTTAGTTAGGGATTCAATGGCTGTACGAGTGCAATTACAGTGATTACAAAAGAGGCATTGCCAGCTCATATGGATTCTGTTTTAAAACTGAAAACATTTCATCAAGCAGTCCCTTCCCTGTGACCCCAATCTGCTTTATCTAACTCGCTTTCCCCCGTGTCAGACGTCCTCTGCCAGGCCAAAGTGACTCAGCCCAGTGTGACAGAACACCAAGCTTTTCTCCATCATGACTGAGCTGCTGACCTATAATCAGCTTACTATTGCTGAGATATAACATTGGCTTCCTTATGGCCCACAAAAGACTCCACCGAGACTTTTTCATCTGATAGCCTCTCAGCTTGGCTCAGTGTTTTGATGCGAGTCCCATTTTCATTGCGCTCCTACCAGGCTTCAGGCGGTGCTTGGGTATTATTGGTTAGCACTGGAGAGTATTTTTGTCTGCTCAGCCTTGTACTGGTCTGTAGCGGCCCTGTTGCTGTTGCACTCAGTAACCTTACACCAGCATTGTGCTTATAATGTAATCGTTGGAGAGGGAATAGGAAGCAGGAGGGCTGGCGAGTGTAAACACATTACCATGAGACCAAACCGTGTCCTCGGCTAACCTGGAACCTCAGCTCTCCACAGCTAGATGGGCCATTTCAGATCTCTGGCCAGAACCTCTGGCTCCCTGCTCCGGGCCGTTCAGCTGTTTACCTTCGGCTCTTGTTTTAATTGAAAACACTGCTAACATTGACTCAGTTAATGTACTTGGATGTTTTTGCAAATACAACCTTAGAGTCCCTGATTCCAGAGTGGCCTGCAAAGCGGGGTGTTTTCCACAGCGAGGTCAGTGAGTTCTTTGCTCTGACAGCAAAGCAGGCTTTGGGCCAAGAACAGGAGGGGGGAGTGTCTGTCCACAAGCATCACCAAGTACGTCAGCGTCCACGTCAGCTCCAGGGGCTGTAGGACATCGATGATGTCTGTGGGATGACTCAGACTTAAAGAGGAGTCGTAAACGGCCTCCTCTAGACAAATGTCAATCTATATCATCATATCAGTTGCACAGGGGATTTATACCTGTTTTGAGCACCTTAAAGCGGCATGGTGCGATATTCAGCCTCTACCAATAGCGAAGGGGAATTAAAACAACAAGCTATTACCCCCACATTAGGCTGGCCCCAACGCTCACAATATTCAAAGCTCACCTGAAAACATACCTGTTCTCCCTAGCATTTAAAAAAATAAAAAAATGTTTACAGCCTGCTGTGTTCGTTCTGTGTCCACTGTATTGTGAGTTTATGTGTATTTCTACATGTGTGTGTTTTTACTTATGTATTTTTACTGCTCTGACTGACTGTAAAGCACTTTGGTCAACTTCTGTTGTTTTTGAACGTGCTATATAAATAAAGTGGATTGGATTGGATTACAGTGCAAAACAAGCTGGACTTTTCCCCTCCCCTGTAGCACCTCTCCCCTTTTCATGTTATTTTAACATTAAACATGTTGCAAAATGCAGCTTTAAACAAGCATTAACAATCCGTGTGTGTGTGTGTCCCACAGAAACTAAATGAGCAAGCGGCTGCCATGTTTGAGTCTGGGGAGGAACCCGAGGTGACCACGGGGCTGGGCATCATGAACGAGCTGGTGGTGCCCTGCATCCCCCTGCTGCTGGTCCACGACGCTGAGAAGGACCTGCTGGCCATAGAGGACATGAGGAACCGCTGGTGCTCCTACCTGGGCCAGGAGATGGAATGTGAGTCCTCACAGGAGAAAGACAGCCTATTGGATATTTCTGGAGAGGAGAACACTCGGGTCACTAGTATATTCCCTGTGTCCCTGCCAAAGATCAACGAAATCAGGCCACGGCGTAGATCAGATTATAACCAGTAGACTTTTTTTTAAAGCTATTTAAAGCCACTACAGCACTAAAGCTTTACAGCTTTTGCTGTAACATATAATAAAATACATTTTGATTGCATAGTGTAATGGCTACGGAACAATGACACCATGACCTTTAAGGTTGGTTTCTTAGAAACTTGCTTTCACCATGCAAAGTTTGTGTGCTACTGGGTACGATCAACTGTGAAAATTGAAGGATTTAATTATGGTAAAAAGGAAGTGCGTCAACCAAAACAGGAAGAGGCTTGCGCTTTATGATTTTCCCGGTAACTAGCTAAATTTTGTCGTAAATGGTAGCCTACAATTGTGTTATCTGTAGGTTGCTACTTCATTGTACATTTTCTGGTGTTGTTGTGACAGCAACATAAAAATAACACCACTAGGAAACTCAAAGGGTCGACCAAAATCAAAATCACACAGTCTTGTCTAACTGCTTTAAAAATAAAAAAAAGGTCTTCGTGTGGGAGTAAACCTCCAGTCAGAACCGTTCAAAAACAAGAACCTTCAAATGTCTAAAATAAAAAAAACATATAAAGATCAAATAATATCTAGATGAGAAGTCTGACAAACCAAGTTGACTCACTGTCAGCATAGCACCACATCAGCATACCTCAGTGTTTTACTGAAATGGGCCAAATTAGTTTCAACATTATCTGTCAAATTGCACAAAGATATGCCAAACGTCCTTAATAATTATTTTTGGTAGAAAGCTACTTTCTGGAACTATACTTTATGTTGGCAGTATTTCCAGTACCGGTCCTAAGAGAATAGCGCTTGGAGTCCTGGCCTGTTCAGGAAATATTTGGTACCATTACCCAGAACGCTTTCATCTTGTTTTTACAATCTCTTTTCTTTTGTGGGGCGTGCTTCCAGGACAACTTGTGATATCGCAGTGAAAATGTTTACCTTATAATTTCTGTGTTTGCGGATGTGTATGTCGGCGCGTTGCGAGAGCCATACAATAAATCACACTCCCCCTCTATCTCGCTCTCTTGTTTTCTCTCTGCCGGCAGCCAACCTCCAGGAGAAGCTCACCGACTTCCTCCCCAAGTTACTGGACTGCTCGACGGAGATCAAAAGCTTCCACGACCCTCCCAAGCTGCCGACCTACTCCACCCTGGAGCTGTGCGAACGTTTCAGCCGCATCATGGCCGCCCTGTGCAGGCTGCCCACCGAAGGCAGATGAACTAGGAGGGGCAGCAAGCCCCTGGATCACAGGCCCAGCCCTGGGCACCAAACCCATGGACCTCTCTCTTAACCCATGCCTTCCTTATAAACCAGGGGGTCACTTGCTTATAGCTGTTATTCCTCTGTTACTCTTTTGCTGCTATAGGTTTTATCATTATAAATATTATTTCAATTTTATTTTAAGCAAAACACAACAGGGGAAAGAGGACTGTCGAAGGAAAAGAAAGATACATGAGCTTGGAGAAATTAAAACAAAAAAGGCAATTGTGCAGTGATTAAAAGCCAAGCACATTCTGCGTCAGCTTTGCAAAAAAAAAAAAAAAAAAAAAGAAATGAGGTTGAGTTTTTCTTTTTTTTTGTAGTTTTTTATTGTTGTTGCTGTTTGGTTTAAGTCCCACACATAGCCCTTTCTTAAGCACCCTTCTCTGCGTGAAAAGGATCACCCTGCTGCTCTGCCACCCGTTTGGTACAGTATTATCACATTTTCCTTTTATTTTTCTAAGGAAGTAAAGAAACGAGAGCCTTGAGATTTGGCAACGGCTTTAAAGTATCTCAAGTCTCATGTCTTTGTTGGACTGCGCCAGAATGAGACGTTTAAGTGCTGTGGTAGACAGCCATGGACACTCTGTGGCTTGTTAATAAATCGAGAGAATAAAGTTTTATTTATGGCCCTTTTAGGCCAAATAAACAAGTGTTTTGTCTGATGTGTGTTGTTTTTATTTCTGCATTAACACAACAACAGCCTTAATTATATCCAATGTTCAGTTTTACCTTGCGTACTAGTTCAATATAGACTTGGGTTCACAGATATTACTGTGGCAGGATCAGGAACAGGCTGACAAACATGCTAGTTAGTATTTTGATTTGACTTTATCCTGCATGTTCACTAGTCTGCTTTGGTTCAGTCGTCATAACCTGCTTTCTATTTTTGTGTTATGTTGCAACAAAACATTGTGCATTCTGAGTTGATACTTTCTTCATAGTTGTTAATGTGGTCATGTGTTCCATGCACTGCTCTATCAAGGGCCACAAATACAAACGTATTGTCATTTTCCTGAGATATATAGAGATTATACACATAACTAGATACATGACTTGCCAATTTATAGCTATTTGGGGAGACCTTAAGAATACCAATGGAAGTTGTGCTTTAACTCAGGTTTTTACACAGGTTCTGATGTAATTACAGCTTCTTCAATCTAGGTGAGACCTATAAGTTATATTAACATGACTTCTCAGTAATGACAAATGTGAATATTTAATCACTTAGCCACTAAAAGGTCTACTCCATCACATAGAAGTTATTACTTTGTATATTTAACTTTACTGCCATCATACCAAAAAGTTAAATTGATAAGAAAATAAAAAGATCAACTGCAAAATTAAATTTTTGATAATTACATTCTAATGAATAAAAAACATCCACGTGTTAGTTGAGCTATTGATCTAATGAAATACATGAAAAGAATTATATGGCATTTTAAGGAATAAAAACTCCAGTCATATTTTACATTCAATAAAGTATTTTTCCTTTCAGATACAGTTAAACATTCTAATATGCGGTGATTCTAACAGTATGAAACCCATTAATGGCGCCGGATGTTTGTCATTTTACTCTCTATACTGCTTAGTAGGAATAATTTCAACACAGTCTTAATCATAACTGATTCCTTATTGAGATACATTGAAACAGTAAATGAGATATTAAGAGTTTGGTAGTTTATATGAGCTGCACTTTAGATGCTTGTAGCTCCAAAGACTCCATTTGCATTCTCATGTGATGATTTGAATGGAATTAACGGTTCTTGGAATATGGCAATACACATTTTGCAGTTTCACATCCCATCGTAATGACCTTGTTTAATCTCTAGCATAACCGCAGGCTTGCGCACTGAGAAAATAAAACCTAAACAGGCAAAGAAAATGTTCTATCTTCCCAATGGTGTCTTGTTTTCAGTAAAGTATGATGGTTTGTGCATTCTTTCATGGGTCTTTTCACACCCATATTGGACTGTCACTTAACCTTACTGTAGCCTATCTGCTGCAATTTGTATCAGCCTTTGGCTACTTTCCTCAATGATCCATGTTCAGCCATTGTCCTGCCATTGGCTGAATGTCCTTTCATTAGTAGACCATGGTTGATACAAACAGGAAACCGTTAAGCTTGAAAAAAAAGGCAGAGTGACCCTCAAACTGGCGTCCCAGACATGTATCTACATACCCTGTTTAGAGGCACTTTTATCTGTCCCTCTGAATGGTATGCAGTGTCTGTGTCTCAAAATCCTTCTTTAGCCTGTCTCCACCCTCCTCTACACTGTGTCAGGTGGATTTCACAGCAGAAATCAATAGGGGATTGTGACTTTCACCTATTTTCCCCTGTTCAGTCTATTTCATGGAAAAAGCAGGTGGTCCAAATGTTTTATCACCCAGTGCTTTGCAGCTTGGATACTTCATTTGCATACTATAAGGCTTTTTTCTTGAATTTTCTTAAGGCTTTTTTTTTTTTTTTTTTTCATTAAATGTTAAGCACTCTTTGTCCTCTTTTAATCCCTTTGAAGGACTTTCTCCTAAATTAAATGGTTTGAGAAGGCAAGACAGAAACTGCCAAACTGCATTGTTGACTAAGACAAAAGCCATCTCTATACTGATACCATTATTGTCTGTCTATCTAGACTCTGTGACACCTGATCCACTGCTCCACCCCTCGACATGGTGGATCACATCTATCTGAAAATCAATGAGCTGCTTCTCTTGTTCTGATTATTTAACCATTGTCATATGACCCAACGAGTAATATGAGGTGGAGATCTGTGTAAACTGTGTTGTCCTTGTTTTACCCTCTAACAACACCAGGTCGGGGGTTACCCTATGTGTTGTGTGAGTGAGTGTGTGTGTGTGCGTGTGCGTACAAGCAAGTTCTAGTCTGAATATTTGATAAGGGACATTGGAATGAAATTATCATCAACATTTTTGGGGCCTCATAAGGATAAGGTGGTCAGAACATTGTTCCAAGAAGATCTGAAAAATGTTCTTTGGAAATTCTTTGGAATTGGTCCACAATTAATCTAATAATCTGTCCCTTGTCTAAATTAACATTACCTGGTTGCAAATGTTTATGGCAGATAATTTACTGTTGTTGGTTCCACTCAATTTGTTCCTTATTTTGTTCATAGTTTTGATAGCATGAATATGAAACAGCATATGCTGTATATGGTTTTAATAGCTGCAATGCAAACCTAGAGGTGAAGATGACACCTTTTGCAGCAGTGTCTGCATGTGGCTGCTTCTTGTATATTTATCGGTTTATCGTTTGTTTCGAGTGTTTACATTGTGATTAATGTGACATTGTGAAACAGCACGCACAGGCATTTTACAGGGATTTACTCGCCGGCCAGCTATGGTTTTGACCACACGCTTAATAAATGAGCTGTAAATAAGTTTTTAAATAAGATTTGCTTCCCACGCCAGAAGACTGGGCAGGCAGTGTCATGACTGCTATTAACCCACCGTCTAGGTGTTCTACTGTGTGTCTAATAAATTCGATACAATGTCTTTTTCCAAGTGAAGAGGCTCAAGTTTCAATTGACTCTGGCTTTCGGTGTGTGTGAGGATTCCATGCGTTGCAAGTGTGCAAAACAGAAATGTGCAGCAGGAATCCAGCCTGTTTGATTCAGGCAAAAGCCCATATAAATACAGACAGCTCAAAGTTCATACTGCTGGCAATTTGCAGTCATTGCATGAATGAGCCGTGGAGGACGTTCTTTATAAAGCCATTCTGAGCACACATTTAACATCTTTGTCTATATGAGTCTTTTTTTTTCTGAACCGAATATTAATGAACAAGCACCTCTTTAGCCGGTTGAAGTTAGAGAATAGATGCTGGGGAAAAAAAGGAGTTCAAATTGGTGCCTGTTCACTTAGCGCTTAATGATGCTTTCTAAGAGTCCTGCCCTTGTTGGGTTCTGTTTTATGGTTAGATAAAAGTTGTGCAGGAAGAAAAATGCTGTCTGGGCTCTGTGCCAGAAGCTGGTGTTTCATAGCAGCCACTGCCTCACACCGGGGTGTGATGAGAAAACTTGGTGGGAAGGGGGACTGAGGCGGCGGCTGAAGAGCCTCTTAAGGTGCCACTTCCATGGAGACACAGCTGTGCCAAACAAGACTTCCATCGGCGGGCAAACAAAAGGTGAAGCGGCTGTCTGACTGCCTTGTTACTGGAAGCCCAGCAGCCAGTCTAGTGCACACCGCGCTCCTGCGATGTGTCGCTCCGCTTCTCAGACAATCACCGCTTTCATTTAGGGCAAAGCTCTTTAACATCTTGTGGTAATGAATGATGTTGAGCATAAATCTTTTCTCATGGAGATTAGCTCAGCCGCTGTTTGCTAGGTTGCCCCGGAAATAAGGATCTCACTGCAAGAACTGGTCTGCACTTTTCTGTAGATCATGATTTTTGAATGAACTCCAACCTCAAATCTGGGTATGCTTTCTGTCACTCGAGTAGGTTTCGATTTAATTTATTTTCTTGCCCTATTGACTCCTATAAATCTGTCAGCATAGTTCAGTTTTTTCAGTCAACTTTTTTTTTTCTTCATGCCCTTTATTTTCTAGTTCGAGGGGAAGGGGAAATGACACTGAGGTCACCTCTCAACTCCCACCTCATTTCTGTCCTCTTTAATGATAGGCCCTGGGACTCGTGGAACTCTTGGAGCCTTGACTGAAAAACTACAAAGTGCCACCAGCCTTCCTTCCAAACACACTCCAGTGTTCATGCTCTGCATTCAATCACCACATGTGGAAAACGAACCAGCGTGTGTTTGAACTGATAAGACTACAACAGGATGAAGCACTGACATCACAAGATGGTCACAGGGGATTATAGGATTGTTATTCCTGGTTACCTTGCGGAGGCCAAACCCTGTTGTAGCTGTTTTAATTTCAATGTCATGATCAGATAGACTTCTGCCCTGTATCATTACTGTTGAATCATACAGTACTGTTTTCCTATGATGCCCATCCAAAACTAACAACTCTTTAAGAACCAATGACAAACAGGCCATATACAGTAAAACATTGGACACTTTGTCCACCAGCCGGTCCAGGACTGATATAAAAATAACTCAGCGAATGGAGCATTTGTCTTTTGATGAAGGTCCAGGAGAGGGCCTTAGAGTCATTCATGGCATGCTGTAACAATGAGTACGGTACGCTTTGGTGAAGCAAAGCTTCGCGCAAACTGGCAATATGTTGACAGTGAATGGGTCAAAGAGAGAGAAATGAAGAGAAGAATGTCAAGGTGCAAGAAAACCCTGTCATGGATACGCTTAAGGTAGCAAAGAGCAGTCCATGCTTTAGGCATACTATTTCTGATTCAAAACAAATAACAATCAGCAAAAAGTGCTTCCAGTCAGCCAGGAGGACTAATGCATTTATTATATGAAGAAACATTAATTTAAACACAAGGCCATAAATCATTATCTTAAGCGGTTTCTCTGTTTTTTTTCCTTGCCCTCCCCCCGCCTTGTGCCCCAGATCACTGAGGAACTCACTAAGAGCATTGTTCCTCCTGCCAGCTCACTTGGCATATCTAGTTTAATTTAGAAGGCATGGGCCATTTGGCAGGAGGAGGGAGTAAGTGGTGTTAAAGGCATTTATGAGGTTGTCCTCAAAAAACCTTTCTTTATATCATCAGTTTGACTAATGTATGTGACAGTGAACTCAATGTTGGAAACAGTTATGAAGGAATTGTCTTTGTGACTAATGTTGGTTGTGATTATGTGCCAAACCAAAATGTGTTAATTATAGTCATTTTTAAACACAACCACTTTCCATGAAAGACACAATGTTTGGTATCTGCTTAACCAAACTGTTAACTAAACCGGTTAACTATACCTAAAAGGCCACAATATATTATTTTGCAAGTTCAAACCAATCTTTTCAGTTAAATCAGAATACATATGTCAAGATCATGTGTGATTATTATGTATTTCCCTTGAGCATGTTTCTTAACTTGTTATTCTGAAATGTGAGCAGGAATAATAACTGTGTTGTGGTTGAATGGATGTATTATAGTTACATTTGTATCTATTTTTGTAGGGAAGCATAGAAAAACATGCTTGATTCAGCTTAAAGTACAATAGGGTTACCTGCCTTTGCATTCCACTGCAGATAGCTTACTCATTGCTGAATATTGTTTAATACTGAGAATATAATGAGCCACAAGTAGTGATTAGGATGTTTAATCCTTTATGGAAAATATACATAGCTGAGATAATTTTTTAACACAATTTCCAAATCAGGTAAAAGATTGGTCCAGTCAATCTCTATACTCCAACATCTATATGTGCAAAGCCATTTTCAAAGGTAACAATAGGGAGCATGACAGATTCTGATAATTCATATTTTTGAATATAGTTTACCAAATGCCGCAAAACTGGTACACATGCTAAAGTGACCAGTGCTATGAATGTACATGAGGCAAGGCTAGGCAGGGCCTATCATTTAATATATGTATATATATATATTTAATATATTATATCTGATGACTGAAATTGGGCTTGCAGAATCACTTTGAAACTTGGCAGCTATGTCAGGAGCTCTATTTGAGCAACGCATACTAAATCTTACGCAAATCCATCAAAGGGAGGGGGCATCCCACTCCCACCGTTATGCCACCTGTAGATCCTCACTGTTTGGATGGATGTTCTTATCACTATGAAAAATGCTATGACTGTCAAAACCTAATCCTAAACATTCTCATCTTGGTTTAAATCCCAAAAGTGTTTGTTGTGTCTCTTTGTGTGCGTGTGCATGTGTGTGTGTGTGTGTGTGTGTGCACGTGTGTGTGCATGTGTGTTTCTGTGTCCGTCCACCAAGATATTGCCACATTTGCAAATTAAGAAAGAAAAAAAAAAAGAAATCAGAAAAAATAACAAGATGCGTAGTAGGCCTTGGGATGAAAATCAATCCATAACCTTAACTCAGAAAAACATGGGTCATGGAGGATTAGACCATCATCAGTTACAAGGGCTAAAGGTTGGTAGGCATTCAAGATGTTTCAGTTGTCAAATAGTTACAGGGTGCAAAACAGATTGGTGTTTCAAAAAAAGAATATAAGGAGAATAGCCAAATATCAGTTCCATAAGCCAGGTGGTTTTTAATGAACCCTCCAATCAAATGACTTCCAATTGCCCTGCAGTTGTTTCACAGCAGTAAGAACAAATTATGGCAAAATATGGTAATGACATCTCCACTATGGTATGAGCAAATAAACAGTTATCAGTGTCTGAACTGAGAGGTTATTCTGGATCAGGATCCCTAAAATGCTCATCTATCATCAACCATGTTTACTTTTGTATTCTTCTTTCAAGTTAGTTCAAACATGCAGCCATCAAACCTGTTTTGACTAGCTTAAATAGCTTGCTAGACAAAAGTAGGACATAACCACAATGTGCCAAACAATATTTTGATCAAATACTTTTATCAAGTGTCTTGTATGATTTTGGAATGTTGCCAAATATCCATTGAAAATCTGAATGTGTGGATCGGAGTCTCAAAAACGACCAATATGGATTCTGAATTTCTAGAAACTATTAATTTCATGACCAGACTTATCACTCCTTCACTATGATTCTCCCATAATTCCTTGTACTCTCGGTTACGCCTAGTGCTCGCTGGCCGGAACTCTTTCCTGTTGGCTGTTTGTAACTAATTCTAATTCAGTTGTAGCTTTCTGACCTCTGTTATTTTGTAGTCTGTGCCCCCCCACCCCCCACTTATGTCAGTGTCAGACCACCAGATGCCACAGGACTGACCTAGTATCCAGTAGCTGCCAGTGAGGTGCCACTACCTTCACTACCTGCCAGCGCCACTAGGAGGATCCCGGAGTCACTCCATAGTCAATTACAGGTGACACTTGCCTCGTTTGGCTTTTCCCATTGGTTGGATAATGTTTTACTTGTTAATCCTTTTAACAATTTTGAGAAATGTTTCTGTTTAGGATTCACATTAGTTATCACAATTAGGTACACTTAACAATAGGCTATAAAACAGTATCAGTAATGGGAAACACGCTGTATACATCAAGTTAAACTCCATTGAAATATTAAGTCGCAGTCAATTGCAGTTTGTTGTATGACGGCCGCAGGGATTCAAAGAACAGAGATTTTCAAACAAGTACAAGCTTTTAGGAAACTGCCATCTCAACTACCAAACTGCTAACCGAAGAACAAGGTTGAGGATCATTCCTCTCCATCATTTGGAGTCGACATGTCATCAAAACAACTGAGATGTGATGAGGTGAGTTGAGTCCGGCAGCGGGTCCAGATTCAGGCCTGTTTTCATCAGACTGACTCTCTGCTCACTATGTTTTACACAGCTTCAGCTGCAAGGCAGGATAACTGTATGTTGATTGATGCGTTCATAGGTAGAACTGCAGAAAGGAAAGGCAGTTTTAAAATACAAATATTTTTGTATTTTATTTTTTATGCTATTTGGACATAATGGACACACAAAGGAGAGGATAGCCTACGTCTGTTTGACCTTTGCCCAAAGCTTTGTGCATTTAGTAGTAACTAACTTTAGAAATAACGTTGATGACATTGTTTTGTTATGAGATCTGAAAAATATAGCTAACTAACGACGGATTAAACTAAATGGATTAGCTGAGCCAGTTAATGGATGTTTGTGTATCTCCCCTATCGCTAATTTTTGGTGTGTTTATTTTGGTATCGGTGTGTTGAGAAAGCAAGAGAAAAGATGGAGTATATTATATCTTTGTAATGTGTCTTAATAGAGTGGTCGTGCTTAGGATAACCTTCAATCTATTAGCTATTTCCATCACGCTGAGACTCTCTCTCTCTCTCTCTCTCTCTCCTGCTGTGAGACTGCAGGTGGTGGAATCATGCATTGAGAAAAAAACTTGGAGAAAAGAGTTTATATTCTTGTGTATTGCTGGGTTTGGCTGGCCATTTAAAAAACCCGTTTTGCACACTTAATCTATTATAACATATAAATATGTATTTATTTGATATTGTATGTTCCAGTTGTATGTTCTGAGAAATTCTGTACAAATTATAAATGTGAGTGAATGCAAATGAAAACTATAGACTGTGACCTCATCACATTATGCATGTACTCTGCATGTTATTTTTCCCAATTTTTTCTACGGAAGGAAATATCTCATTTGTGTTCTGAGCACACAAAAATATTACTTGGTTGGATGTACAGTATTTGTACTTTATTACACTTGATCAATCATAATGTACTCTGAGAGCATACTTTTATATCTATTACATAGGCCAGATAACCTGCTAGTGAAGGATCCCATGTTTAAAATAATTAATTATTTGCAAAATAAAAATATAAGAGGCCTGAAGCTGTTTATTGCTGCATTTAATCTTTGCAGTGCTTAGACAAGAATGTTTAGACAATGGGAGGAGATAATACATTAATCCTCGGTTAATAGCAATTAAAATAATTTGGCTCTCAATCTGTTGTAAATGAACAGCCTTGTCATACACTGTAAATAGTTATGTCTATTCATTACCTGTGGAGGGCAGCAGAAAGCTTGTGATGCTTCTAAACTGCCTGGAATCTCACAAGAAGAATAAGAAGAGACACCACCCCTTCCCTATAGGACAGTATTGAGGGCCTAAATTGTCAATATACTCCAAGCTGAAAATCTCAGGCACACCAGCTCAGGCTCAGCCCTTCATGACTTCATAGGCTCAGGCCAAGCCCACTTAAAGTCATACCCACAAATTTTCCAAGAGCTGAGATGACTGAGCTGTTTCAACAGGATAGGCTGTGATTTAACAGCAGGCTATCAATACAGGTCCTGATCAAATTGCAATTAAAAAGTAGTGGAAAAACAAATTGCGCAATACTTAATAACAAAGACAATAAGAGCCAAAAAACAAAAGCTTAAAGGGGAATGCAAAAGAAAATATTCCCAGTTTTAAAAGGAAAAATGTAATCCTATGACATCAAATTGCATCATTTGAGATTATTAAAAATAAAATTCTACCGAATGTTTTTACCATACGTAAATCAAGCATCTTAATTAGTTTTGGTAAACAAGAATTTATCTAAATTGATCAAATGTAGTTTGCATGTTATATTCAGTTTAATTGATGAGTTAAATGTTCTGTGCTATTCCAACCTCTCCAACCTCTAGCAGTTAATTACCTGGTCAAGTATTCAGGTCTTTTCTTTGTGAGGTAATTGGTCAGGAGATAATTAATGCAGATGTTGTTAATGATCTGATTAGTCAGCCTTAGTATGAACCAAGTCTGCCTAATTTGTTAAGGTAACTAGTACCTTTAATGAAAATGATAAGCTTACCCTTACATTGCCAATCAAAATGTTTGTTTTAATTTGCTCTTTTGGACAATATATTTCTGTAGAAGTTTATTTTATTAACCTTTTAGTGCACAGGTTATGGCCAGCCATGTCACAGCTGAAAATGTGTATGGGAACTGCTCACTCTATGTCCATGGTCCATGACTGTCATTTTGATTTGATTTCCAAGTAAATACAGGTGTCATCAGCATAACAATGAAAAGACACATTATGATGTTGAATATTATGACCCAGAGAAAGCATCTAAAGACATGATGACCCATATGGAACCTCGAGGCACAAACTTCACTTGTGCCAACAATAAAACATAACTGAAACCCATTTCAAGACTGTCTGAAAAAATGCAATCTAAATCAATTTAGTCTCCTGCATCAGTACATTAATATGGAATGGCCAATAGTGTAAGCACCAAGCTCAGTGGAAACAATAAAAGAGTGGTTGGCTGGATCAGATACTGAGAGAGTCTGACATTGACATTGGATCTGAATGGTAATTTTCAAACAAATCTTTATTGGTAAAGAATCTATTTGCTACTTATAAACAACCCATCTTCAATTTCATAAGAATGGAAGTTTAGGTAGACACCCTTTAGTAGAATGCAACAACATAAAAAGTATTTGACAATACTATTTGACCAAGCATAGACAAGAATAGGAAGAAGCTGCATTCTCAGTGGTATTCAATATTGCAACTTGATGGACCATTTTCAACCCAGTCAGTGGTTTGAATATTTTGATATCATTTTCCTGTTCACAAGCTATAATGACTTGTGTATCATTGGCTAACTACTCCGTTTATAATATTTTCTGACTAAAATCTGGATAGCTTGATCATGATGGCTAAATAGGTCACTCAAGCCCTGATTTATTAACCAAAATTATCAGAAAAAAAATCTCAAACAATAGCTAAACACCCAACAAACTCATCATTAATGATATTCTTGACATATTTAGTGTTTATTAGAAAATGTTTTACATCAAATTGTGCTCCCAGTGATACCAGAGGGCTTTTCTTTAGATTTAAGAGAACTGGCATTAGTACAAAAGATATGCAAGCATTTTTCAAAATGTATCTTGTTATGAATTACATACTCCTTCAACAAGTCAAATATAGAAAATACATCTTGGAAATGGTTATTTCTAAATTTCAATTCCAATGAACATTTAGGTGAAGGCTGTCAATCAAGTCATAGGCACGCGAGACAACAGCTCCTGGAAAATAGTGACTAAATCTTGTGCCTAAAAACTAGAGATTCTGTTGCAGAATGAGGTAAAACTGAGATTCAGTTCATAGATTATACGTATACTTTGAGCATGTGAAAATACCAAAGAATACTGACATATTTGCCAAGGTCCTCTTCAAGTCTTTAAATACAGTAGACCAGGACCTTGTGCAAGTATCTTATTGTCCACTTGGGCTCTTATGGTATATAGAACCTTGTATAACCTCATTTGATTTGAGGTTTTCATTCCACATTTTGATTGATATCAAGCCTTTGCACCCTGTGATGTAAAGGCACATGGGTCCTGGGAGATGGATGCAACTTAGAGAGTAGATGATATCATTTGAACCAAGCATCCTGTAACATCTACTCTTCTGATTTGAGTCTGACTGGTGCAAAACTGTAGATATTTAACTGATCTCAGCCAAGGCCCCATGGTGTAGCTCTACTGGTGTGATCAATAACTTGCTTTTTATTATCAGTATGCTATCAATTATCTCACCTGCTTACTACCACAGTATTGGGTTCAAGTAGCTTTACAAAGGTCTTTTAATTTTGTTAATGCTAGTTTTGTTTATGCTTAGGTATGAGATTAAGTATTTTGGTATTTTTTTTAAATGCAGAAATACCATCCTCAGTAGTATCTTTTTACAAATGACATGATGATTTTCACACATCATCACGTACAAAATCAATTAAACATGCATTTAAAATACATGTATTGGCAATACTGACATCTGTGTCTACATGAATTCATTGTTTTTAGCTCGATGTTACACTATACTGAAATGAAGGCAGCACCCATCTGCGTCAACATTAGGATCTTACTTTTGCCAACATGTTTGGACTGCTATTTATATATGTATGTAAGTGTACGAAAGAAAGAGAGAGACAGAATAGCCACAACACTGGGCCCTGATTGGGAGAAAGCACCAGCTTCCCTGGTTTTAATGATGCAAACTAACCTGTTTTAACCTGAATTTAAGCAAACCAAACCCAGCAGTGACGTGTTAACTGGTGCTAAACCGAAATTGCCTGAAATTAAATGGATGGATATTTGAAAAGTAATTTACTTTAAATCAAACCGATTAAATTAAATTAAATTCTAACACTCTCTTCACTAAACATATCTTTATAAATATTTAAATTGAACTGAAAAATTGAATTCCTATATTAGAATTCCTATATTGAATTATATGAATTCCTATATTGTCTTGCATACAGTGTTGGAACACATCTTTACATGTAAATTGATATAAGTTACAAGTGATGTCAGTCATTTCACTCATATCTTACTGCAGTCATGTCTAGTCTTGTGGTTTTCTGTTGTTCCAGTGCAAACTCAACTTTCTCAACTTTTTTCATTGCAGATACTCAAGAAGCATGGAATTAAATGTGAACAAAGAGCAGCTGTAACCATAACCAACAATTGAAGGTATGTTGTACTGTAACCCATGAAAAAAAATATGGAAGGAAGTATATTATATCCCTCCAGTATTTTGAGTAAAATTGCAGTCTACCAATTAGGTTCCAGCACTGTGGCCCTTGTGCCTGTAAAAACTTCGTTTTAGTCTTTCAAACACTACACTACATTTATTTGAAAACCAGTCCATCCATTACTCTCAATCTAAGCTGTCCTATAATGTAATGACAATATGGGAACTTAAAGTAGCATTCTTTCCCAACTATGTGTACAAGTGTTTTTTGAAGGAGTAAATGTGGCTATTTTGCGCATGTAACAATAGTCAATTTCACGTTGTTTGTAACTTAATACTGGGGCATAGACGTGAGACGAGACAGTATTATCTTTGTCAAGTGGTTGCCAGGGTTTGGTTATGTGATCTCATGAGGCAAAACTGGCCCCACAG
>OMKK01089418.1:0-18574 GCA_900302305.1 Polymixia japonica
GCTGTTTTGAAGCTATGACTGTCACATTTCTCCGGAAAGCACAAAGCTTTAATTTTACAGTTTACATAAACCTGATCCAATATTCCAAGACTGTTTTAAAAGCTGCTTTTTATTAAACTGCAATTGAACTGTGTGTAATGTAATTTATGAAATATTATAAACTGTATATGCGTGTAAGTAAATGTAATGTAGAGGGGCTTGTATTGTATTGTACTGTATATTGAACAACAAGAACAACAAGCTTATATATATGAATTATTGTTTTGTTACTGTGAGGTTGAGACATTTGGTATTAGCCTTAATGATCTTGATAAGAATTGCATAGAAAATCAAATGTCAATACTCATGTATAAACCTACTGCTTTTTTTGTTTTTGGGTTGTTCGCAAAGATGACTGATTTGATCAGAAATCCTAAAACTGTTTTCAAATGTGTCAACACTGTACTCGTTTTACCTTGTGGTACACATCGGGGGAACAGTTATGTCCTTGTATGCTTATGCTGCTGTACTTTGCCCTGTGGTGTTTCTGGCTGTATAATGTTATTTTGTCTAATTAAGTCAAATAAAGAACTACATTTTGTTTTAAAACAGCTTGCTTCTTAGTTTTAATTATCAGTGTCATGTACTTTTCATAAAATCAACATCCATACTGTAGTTACAGATACTGTATATTGGGTCTCTCTCTTTGTCTCTGTCTCTCTTTTCTCTTTTTTGTTTTTTGTTGCTAAAATCAAAAGGGGACAAATATTCTGAGTGTTTTCCCTGGCTGTCCACTTACTATTTTGTTTAATAGCTGAGTCATTTGTTTAATGGCTGAGCAACAAAACAAAACTATCACTTGTTCCTCCAACAGCCTATGACGGCCTTCTCTGATGTCCTGAGAGCTTATCAATACCTCAATAGTGTTAGATTTGTTTAGTCATAAAAAATAGATAAAGTTTTTATTATATTTCCCTTTTCAAATCAAGGGTCCCATTTTTATAGGCAGTGGAAACTTGTATAATTGATACAAAGGTCATAGTGGAGCAGGTAATTGCATTTCTCCTAAAATCTAAAGTAAATATTTCTGAGAATGAGAGAGATACTATCCCCTTTCATCAAATTGCAAAACATCAAAACGTTAGGCATAAACATTTATAGTTTTCCAAAATGCAATTGCAATTGAAATAAAACTGAAACATTTGACACCATACTAAAGGTGAAAGGATGCAACCACCAGTATCTCTTAATTATTGAGAACAACGCCATCTTTTACTAGATTCCCAGACACAGCATAGTAAACTATGAAGCTATGAAGTTCCATCAACTGAAAAGTAGGATAGATAGATAATTAGATAGATAGATAGATAGATAGATAGATAGATAGATAGATAGATAGATAGATAGATAGATAGATAGATAGATAGAAACTGAATTAAGAAAGTAAACTTTAAAACCAGTTACAAAACCGTCATAATTTGACAGTGAGAGTGCCACCATGCTAGGATTTCCCCTCAAAGTCTTGGATGCATTACAAAACATGAACATGAAAAAACTTTCTTATTCCTAAATGAAAAATTGATTGCGTAACGTCCAACTACATCTATATGCAAGCAATGTCCCTCATCTAAACAGAGAAAGCACAACCACAGGCATAGCCCCGGGCCAGTTAAGCGATACTGTAATTGGTTCGGCCTTTGGCGGTAAAGGCCATCATGACTGTGAATCCCTGGCATTCATTACAGGTAGAGAAGAATCCACCATCTCAGAGACAATCCACACAGAGGGCTCGATAACCACACCTGTGAACATTGAGGAATGATTGGTGTCTGAAGATGTTTAGGATATATTGATGTCTTTTAGAGTGGGCGCCACCATCCTTGACTTATCGATGTTTTTGGAACATTTTGGTCAACCATTCCAATATTTTACAATGTAAGGGGTTCTCCATAGATTTTTTTGCTTTTTGCTTAGTTTTTATGAAACAAATGTTTGGAGAGAAAACAAATCAGAAACCATGTGCTGAGGGTAGGCAGAATGTGAGATGACCTCCGAGAGCTTTTTATGACCAAAGGCATCAGTGCATTTTTATGCTGTTGCAGAAAAGCATATACTCTTCTGCATGTGAGATTTATGTATCACATTACTCTTGAGCCCATACCCTACTACGTATCAATCTCAACACATACAGTAAGTTTAGGTTGGGCCCAACACGAGTTGTGAAACCTTTTAACACGAGATGGCTTCTGTGACCATGTCACCATTTACGGTACACATCTTAGTGCTGTTGTCCTTAAAGACCACGGATATGTTAAAAAATAACATCGGTTTTTAAGCTGAACCATACTTTACCCTACTGAAGCTTCATTTGGTGGGATAAGAACAACATCGGGGGAAATAACCGAGACAACCCGATGAAATACGCTATTATACATGTATATCTTTACTCCTTAGCAACAGTGATTTGCGGCGCATAAACCTGTTAATGTCAATTAGCAATAAAACCGTCAATCGCCTATCATTCCCCGTCCATTTCCGTGTGTCCTAACATGCAAGGGGGGGGGGGATCCTTGATAAATTACAGTGTGTCTTTGTTGACGCTACACTGCCTCTATTAGTTGACATTGGCAAACGGCTATGACGGATGCTTGCTGTGTGGTTTTCCAGGCGTTGTCAGGGTAGTCCAATTACAAAGCAATTTGGGCCCATGCGAGTAGAGAGTTTAGAAGGCGCCATTATCACATCCAATAAACAACAGCAATTATGTGTAATTTCATGTCTTGCCACTGCCGTTGAGACTGAAAGGGTATACACAAGGTGTGTAAGTGCTAGCAAAAGAGGTTTTTTACTTTTTCGGAGGTGAGACACATTTCCCTGCACCGTGAATTGACAGCGGCTTTTATGGCTATATCTTGATATTCCGTCAAAGAGAATTTCCTAATATCATGAAAAACCACCGCGACACTGATCTAGATTACCTTGGCTCTCTAACCTACACTGAAAGGGATTAGTCGGATGATAGATCAGCACTGCATGCTACAGCCAATGTGGTTTACAGATATTCAGAGGGTACTGCTGGACTAATGGTTAGGGAAGTGGGTTTACATCCAGAAATTTGAATTCCCAGACCGGCTCTGGGTGGGTAAGGAAAGTGTTTGTGTGTGTGTGTGTGTGTGTGTGTGTGTGTGTGTGTGTGTGTGTGTGTGTGTGTGTGTGTGTGGGCTTTGTCAGATAGACTTGTTTAATGATCAACACTGTCCTCTGCTGACAAAATAGAGAAGCTACATCAAGCTACATCAATTCACACATTTTTCCAACTTTCCAAACACTCCACATATTATCCTGTATTTAACCATGTTCATTTTATTAACATCAATGCTCTCTTTTTCAAGTCAGCAGAGGCAAATGTAAGACAAATATGACCTAACAAACCTAACATTTAGAACAATTCCTGGTGATCAAATTCAGTGTTTGGCCCTGGTTAAGGGTGGGTCCACAGACGTGTAAAGTATAATCACCTACTAACATTTTTGGAAAAATATTTTTGGAATGACTTTGGAACAACCTGCCTGCAGATTTGATGAGGAAAGACAAGTCAATTATTTCTTTCAGAATCACAACACAAAATAGCTAAGGGGGGTATATGAACGTAGTAGTGGGTTACTTGAGCAGTGAGTAAGAATTTCCTCGACTATTAAATAAATGTTCATCAATACGCTCCAGTGATCAAGCTCCTATTTTAACCTTGTAACCCTGACTCCACAACACATGCAATAGCGCCATCTTGTGACTTCAAGAGGGAATGACATCTAAACAGAATTACACCACAAAGGTGATCCCGGGGTGAAGTTGTGCCTAAGCACTTTCACCGGCAGGGCTACATTATCAGCCAGTGTGCAAGAATTTGGTTATATTCTAGTCCAAAGACAAACAAATAAGCAATAATACCATATACAATAAAACGGGACTATAATAATCCCTTATAATAGTCCCTTAACTGACCTATTCATTGTAATAATCATTTTCTAGAAGCTTTATATAGCGCTAGTGGCACTTTTTAATCTTTGAGGGGCTTATTTATGGGCTCACCAGTTGGTGAAACTGCACATCCTGTACCGTTGCCCAAATGTACTATTTAAATGTACTATTTAAATTTAGCAACCAGAATGGAAACTAATAAACTCTACAGTATATCAGCGCCTAGAAACGTTGAAAAAGATTGAGGGGTACGAGAGGAAAAGGAAGAAGAGATGATATAATAACAACAACAACGATGATGATGATGATGATGATGATGGTGGCGGTTTTAGTGGTAGGCCTACTGGTGGTGGTTGTGAAGAAAGGGGGATAAAATTAATAATATAATCATAACAACAAGCAGGAGCTTTCTACATTATGACAAAAAATACATATACAAAAATACAAATATGCCAAAGGTGCAGGCCTATTGTACACTACTATGTTGCAACAATTCCATATGGCAAAAAAATAAAATAAAATTGCATAGATTCATATGTCCTTCAAAAAAGGAAAATTCATATTTAAGTATTTGGCACAAAAATAACTCAAACCCAGTGACCTATGTTATGAATCCCACTAGGCTTTTAGCAGAAATATGTCACTTGATAATAATGCACATGCAAAATGAGGTGCAGCTCTCTACGCAACATAATTGTGGTCTACAAAACAAACATGTTTTTTTATCTCATGCAGACCCACTTTCGTATATCACTAAGGACCTGGATCTCCAATTGGTCCCTTGGTGCCTAATTAACCCTCATATTGGGCTGCGCATAGTTAAGAATATGTGACTATGCCTTGCAAATTCCACTTTTGCTCTTAGTTCATAAACCTCTTCATGCAGCTCTGATATTCTTTTCTTATAACCTCCACTTTACCGTATAATTCATATTTTGCATCAACTGATTACAATCTACCTGTTGATGATGGCCGTGCAAAGTCCCTTGAAATTGGTGAGAGGATTGCAATGCGTTTCCATAGATACATCCCAACAGATGAGCTCCCATGACACCCAGCCTATATTATGGGGAAGCTGCGGTCAGAGAACCGTCGGCTCTTCAGTGTCACTTGAGGCATAGCGGTGCAGCCGAGGGGCAATAATCCTGCACTTTTTCCTCACTTGAGCATTGACATTCTGGTGAGAAATGTTATAGATTGTGGACATTTATAACATCGAAACACGGCCATTGCGTTTTTTAATGTCCTATCATATTTCCTTAAGCCGCGAGTTACATTTTGACAAAGCGCTTCGTTTATCCAGGGTTTTTGAGCGGCGGTGTGTCACCATTCAACCTCCAACACTTGGGACAGGGATGGAAGAGCCACAATACTGTCATAATGGATAAGCTTCGCTCCCGCTTGTGAACATCTCACTCGAGTTCATCATCTCATATCATCTCGGCTCGTTTGCGAACCGCCCGTCGTCGTTACCCCCGCAGACCCGCGCCTTTACGCACACCAGGGATGAGCTCCGAAAAGCCAAACTTTCTCTCCCAGCCCGTGGTGAAGAACATTTTCATGTACCGAAACGGCGACCCTTACTACGAAGCTCGCCGCATAGTGGTCAACCAGAAGAGGGTGTGCAACTTTGAGACTTTACTGCGGGAGGTGACCGGCGGGGTTCAGGCGCCCTTCGGCGCGGTGCGCAACATCTACACGCCGAGAGGAGGACGCAGGGTGGACAGCATGGAGCATCTCCACAGCGGAGAGCAGTACGTCGCTGCCGGGAGAGAGAAGTTCAAGAAACTCAAGTAAGAGGAACTCTCGATGGGAAACCATTCATTTAAAAAAAAGATATGTATACAGGGAATCGCCAGTGGGTAGTTCAAAAGTTATAGTTTAAACGTTTCATCGTACTGTAGTTTCACTCTTAAGGGCCTCTCTAAGTAATCACGTCCACATTTTGACAATGGCAAGTTAATGCCGTCCATCCAGTACACAGAGGACAGTGAAGTTACAGCGACGCGTTAATCTGCCAGTGGGCTATTATATATAGAAAATTAGGCAATAAAGACCTGTTGAGAGAGTCGGTGTCCACAAGGCCATGTCAAGAGTTTCACAGCAGTGATGACTCACAACATGTGTATTGTAGAAACTCGCTGTATAGAACAAGTGCAATGCCCAGACCTAATAATAGGCAGATTTACAGATAATAAGATTGTGTAGAACCTACTGCCCAACAGTTGTTTGGCTAACGGCCATATCTATTCATAGAATTGGCGAAGTGGTAGTTGAAGGTGTTATGGAAACACGAGGTGGGTATGCCGTCACCCTGTCATAGAATATAACATCTTTGTGTTTAGGCTGATGGGTGGGTATGGTTTATTTTAAATGACCTACTTAATATACTTATACAGAGGACACCAATATACTAGTCCAGCTTTTTGCATACGTGCTGCATAGCTGCACATTGTTGGTGAACATAAAACCTGCAGTAATTGGGGACTTACACAAAGACTAGTGCACCTAAATACCTTTTACCTGCGTGTTGAAAAGGTCACGCTTGTTTTGGACAGTCTAAACCTAAATATCTTAATCTGTATCACTTGGTGTGGAGATGCTCCTTTGATTGACTGGTGCTTAGATAACAGCTAAGCCCGGTAATGTAATTGGTAACTGGTAATCCTTTTTATCCTCGATAAAAGGATAACTGTGTGTAACAATGAGCTTACAGTTGCTAATGTATGCCTAGAGTAGATTGTCCCGGTCTCAGACCAGGTCAGATTAAATATCCTGAGCTAATTCCAATTTAATTGGCTGGTATGTGTTTGGGATTCACTATTGCCTTCCCCCATAACCTCAGGTTGGATGAGACCCATCAGCCTTGAAACTCTAACAACACTTCTTGTTAACGCGCAAAAGCAAGGGAAAGGCAGGAGAAGCAGTATTATCCCGTTATAAATGAGTGGGAGTCGTGTGGAGACCGACCTCACGAGACTGACAAACCTGTGAGTTGTGGAACAGCTGTGAGTTTGAAACCAGAACACTGGGTTTTATTCACTTTATCGCTTTACATTGTGCTTGCAGTTACCTACAGATTGGCTCCAGAAAGAAGAAGATGATGCAGACTCTTCCACTGCAGGTAAATGGATATGTTAAGAAAGTATGAGCCTGCTCCCAGTCAGTCAGTCAGTCAGTCAGTCAGTCAGTCAGTCAGTCAGTCAGTCAGTCAGTCAATCAGTCAGTCAGTCAGTCAATCAGTCAATCAGTCAGTCAGTCAGTCTGTAAGTCACTCACTCACTCACTCACTAACTTGTGAAGAAAGGGGGATAAAACAGAACAGAAACTGTTTAAAATGATTTTACTTTAATGACAATAATTTTATTTATTTCACTTTCAGCAGTTAAATAGTTCAAAAACGATTTGGAAACCATTGTTTTCCATTACACTCCTACATTCTACTTTGCAACATTTGAAACCGCTGCTGCGGTACTAACTGCAGGCAGGTAGATGTAAGATAGGTGTGGATCTGGGTACGTTTACAATACCCTGCACCCTGTTACATGGCTGTGTCATGGGAACCTCCAATCCTTCCCCCGCCCACAGTCAGTAGAGTTTGAGAAAGATTATCTGAGCGAGGTGTTATGTTTAGTCATTCCCCTCTATTGTTGTCTGTTAAGAATCACTTTGTCGTCTCGGTGGCCATGCATTATTAAGTTATGGATCATAATCATCCTACCTTGAATGCATCTTTAATCACCAGCCCCAAAGTCACAGCCAAAACAAGTGCGGCTTACAGTCACGTACCCCACAAGCTGGTCTATCCTGAAAGTCAACTACACGTTCTCTTATCAAACGAGAGATGGTTTTGACCCTATATTTTAAAGTGAATGTATTATTACTATTATTATTATTACTACTACTACTATTCTTATATTTTGTTAAGGGTAAATACAGAGCAAAACAATATGAGTGTGGATTTGTCTTTTCTTTGAAGTGACATATCCGTTGATGAGGCTGTTTCAGGTTGATGCACGGTAGATTTAGATAAGTGCAACCTTGAGCAACTCAAATGTTTTAAACTTTAAAATGTTTCAAATGAGTTCCTGTGCAGGTCATTGTGTATCTCTTGTAAGATATCTGTAAAATCCTGCATTCAGTTCTGTACGACACCTCACAAGTCCTACAGTCATGCTTTAAGGGACACTGTTTAGGGTATTCAAATCCCTTTTAAGCATAGACAAGGCCTACTATACAAAAGATATGTAACTGATCTCCTGCCTTGGTGAATGAGGCCGTAACTCATACACTAATCCTTGTAAAGCATGTACTTGCGTCATCCCGATTTGATTTATGTCTGAGTTACAAAACACTTGCAAACCTTGGAAACTGAAGTTTTATAATGTCAGTGCCCTGTATAAATCCCACGTCTACAAAAGTCAGTTTTCCCTTTGAAACAAAATTGGTTGATATTTCCATTAATATCCTGACATTTTGCGACGCACTATCAATAGTTTGTCTCGGGTTTAACATTTCCTACATGTGGGAAAGAACGTCAGATGTTAATTGCTATTTTAAAAAATTGTCCAAAAAAAAAATGGAGGAACAAGGTTTGCAACCATGTATAAACCAAGGCACTCCCTCTTTCTTCCTGTAGTTTGTTTCATTAAAACCGACATGTTTTTGTCTTCTCACCCCTAACAAGTAGGTCATTTGCTGAAGATAACCTGAAGCTTTTGTTGTTACCATTATGATCATTAGTTGGCAAGCAGTAAAATAGTCAATCTAGTTTACAAGGGCCCTGCTTCTCAATCCCTACTTATCCTGGCTGATTGTGTGGGTTGGAGAGGTTCCACTCTAACACACAACTGTTTCATGTGGCCAGGTTGATTCAGGACCAAATATAATTATTGGCCTTTCTAATATGTAATGAAAATAACTTTGAATAAACCATGCTGTGTGCTGTATGAGGTATACAGAATGGACAATTTGTGCTCAGATCCCTTGATGACGATGCTGCCTCAACAACAATGGTAGCTTTCAAATCTTTTAATTTACTGCACATGTCCCTTTACAATGCAATTTGTGCTTTTGGACCTGTGTTTGATTGGATGGACAGGAGAGGTCAGACTTCAGCACTTATAACTGCCCGTTTGAATAGACATGACGTTATCCTTATGTCAATGGAGCATTTATGGCAGATGAAGAATAGGAACAGGACAAATGCAGTGCCCAGGAGTAAAATATGCAAAATATTTATGTCAGGAATGATTTGCAGTGACTTCAACCGATGGGAGATGATTGTACCAAAACCTTGGCTGTAGCACCTCATGCCATTATAAAGCGTGTCTCAATTAGTATGGATGTACACTGTGTTTATGTCAGCCAAATCAGCACCATTTTAGGAGCACAATCAGCGAAAAGCACATCTAATGGTAGATGTGGGGCATTTTTTCCTATTTTAGAGTTTAAGTTCATCTGAGGCTGATGTGAAAACTGAGTTTGTACAAAAAAAAAATGACAATGCTCCATAAAACTATCCAAGCCTTGCCTTAATAGTTCCTGTTTTCCCAGTAGGTTATTTGGTTTATACTAGTGTTTCTGGTTCAGACAGATAAAATGGGTAGGCGACCCTGTATCTTTGTATTCTTACACCTTGCACCATCAGGGTCATGATACAAAAGCATTTTAGGAGAATTTTAGCAAACATTTTTTTAATAGTTATAAATAACCATATCTATTTCTGATAATCCACTGTTCTGCACCAAATCTACACTGATTTAATCCCAGGTGTCAACCTCAGTTAGGTAGTATGGTCTTTTTCTATTTTCTAAAGATTATGTCTTTTTTATTGTTTTAACTCTGGTTATGTCTGACACTTTTTTGAATAAGTGACCAAGTGTTTTTTTGTTTTTTTGTTTTTTATTCTACTTCTGGCCTTATCACCTCTGTTGCTAGGGTGCATAGACCCCAGAAGACTTTATATACCTCTGCCCTTATCTCTCTCATGGGATCAAAGTCTTAGTGTCACAGTGGGTTGCCAGGTGTTGTGGGACAGAACAAGCAGTGCTCACTCAGTGCAACCTCATACTCCCTTTGGATTATAGACGGCTCATTCACTAGTTCATTATCCTCATGGAGATGAGGGACAGAGCCTGTCAATTCAGACAATAGTTCTTGTTCTTTCTCTTTAGGAAAAAAAAAACTTTGTTTCTTTGATGTCACATTATTTAGAAGGGATTTATGAGTTTGTTACCATAGTGAATGTCCATCTGCTGCTGTTGCATGAAAACCTATGACCAATATGGGGAGAATGCCAAAGTATCATGTGTTTGTAATTTTAGTAACTGACTGTGTTGAAACCAGCTTTCAGTAATTGTTACAATGAAGTCTCAAGGAAATTGAATAGCTATATAAAATATATTTATAACTGGTTTTTGGAATATGTTTGGAACATGCCTGGAAAGGACAGGTTTGTGACAAGTCTGTCATTATAATAGGGATTCAGATGAAGGACAGAGGTGGATGCAATGTTTGGCACACACACATTTTTATTTCCAGAGAAATAATATTCAATAACAGTTGTACGGGCCGGTATGTCACTCCTAAAAGTCAAAATAACCAACAAGGCAGTCCACTCCTGCCAAAACTTGTCTCCTTTTCACGCTGCTGTTCCCTCAGCCGGGTCCCATCACTCTACAGTACGCTCTCTCTCTCTCTCTCTCTCTCTCTCTCTCTCTCTCTCCCTGGGTGTGCATGTGTGTGTGTGTGTGTGGACAGGTCCCAGCCTCACTCCAAGAAGAGAGCACACAGACAAGCAGTCCAGATAATACTATGAGCATTAAAACATAAATAAACTAAAATAATAGGTTTGAAAAGGGGCTGGACTTGAGTCCAGTGACTTGGTCTACTGTACTCTTCATGAAACAATAATGAATAAGTGGGATTTAAGGTTGAACTCTCCACCAAAATACTAAAACACAATATAGAATATATGGTTCACTAATGCAGCATATATTGTTTTCAATGAAAAAAGACATCTCCCTACATCAACATTTCTCCATTAAATTGGAATGCAAAATTACACAAGATAAAGTGCTATGTAAGTTTACCTAGTTGTAATTTTGCTTCGTGACTTATTTTTTTCTGTGAAACTTGGGAACTGAACTCGAATGCCGTCTCTAAGTTCCTGTTCCACACTAGCCAAACGTTCGACCATCTATACGTTTGTCACAAGCTCTTCTTGAGGCATGTGTTTTCATTGTTGTTCAATCCCCCTCCAGGTTAAACCTGTGCCACAGAGTCGAATTATTGTCTCCGCTAGGTTCCTGAAACCCATCAAGGAGCCATGCCCAATATTGTAAGTTGCCACCCCCCCCAACCATTTTAATTTGGTTATTTTGTTAGCATGAATGGTTCATTTCCATTTTATTTGTTTGTGTATCTTTTGCTAGCTTTGTTAGGTCAGTCATTTATTTATTTATAATAACTTTCCAAATAAGTTTAAGTAGAGGTACTGACTATGCACCCAGTTATGCAGCTTATGTTGGAGACTGTCCATTCTTGAACTCTTGAACTGCCAAAAAGTTTCAATATTGAATCTAACCCCTGTATATAATTTTCCCTAGTGTGGTAGCGAATGGTGATATGTTGAATCCAGCATTGAGGCTGTTGATCTCCCAGAGGATGTTTAGCCAGTTTGACAGAATACTGGAGATGATCACAGAGAAGATGGGCCTGCGAATCCTAGGGGGTGTACGAAGGTATTATTAAAAAAAGGGAACAATCTACACCATCTACTTTTCTTTAACAAATTAAAACATTACTATAAACACATGATGGAAAATCAACAGTTGGGTAATTTGACTGTGTGTATATGTGTGTATTGTTTTGTATGTGTGTGTGTGTGTGTGTGTGTGTGTGTGTGTGTGTGTGTGTGTGTGTGCGTGTGTGTGTGTGTGCATTCAAGTCTCTACACCTTTGAAGGCCAGCAGATCGTTGATGGGAAGCAGCTGGAGAGCGGTCAGTTCTATGTGGCTGTGGGCAGAGAGAAGTTTAAGAAGCTTCCCTACAGAGACCTGGTCTTCACCAAACCCAGAGGGACAAGGAGGGTCAATGGGTAGGAAGCGTGACATAGACAATATAACACGCGCTATGTGGTCACAAGCACAAGCGCTGAGAAAGTGAGAGTACATCCGTCTTTTTGTTTCGAGTCATCGAGAATGACTTGAGGATGTTTGAAAGCTGACAGTACAAAGATCAGCCTGTGATTATATACCTTCGTTAAACTTTATTAAACATAAAAGAGGCAAACTTTATCTCACTGTCTCAGTATTTATTTGTGATGATTTTTGTCAGATCTTTGAAAAAGGAAAAAAAAATACATTGCTGTCATAGACACATGTTAACTAAATCCAAGATTATCAATCCAACCATAAACTGATGCTTGGTAGGTTTAGAATGCTGTGTTTGTTCTCTTGCTTACAACACTCACATCTGCAGTACAATTCAGCAGATATTCACAAGACAACTTTGAAATTGTGGAAATTGATAGCAAAGTATGTGGCTTGAGAGGACGCCGTACATGTGAACCGACACACGAAGTGACACGATAACAGAGAACATGTATTTCATGTTCATATCTTCAAAACTTCTACACGCACATTTCTGTGTTTCTTCAGTGACATTGAACTACTTAAATAATGAATTCGTAATTAACACAACATTAATTTAGTAATTTATGTCACATAAAGAAAAATCACCATCAAGTACAAACATAACATTTAGTGTTTAATGTCCTGCGGCTGTTTAACAGAGTTATGGAAATTAAAAGAAAAGAAAACTATGGCTAAGAATGGTTCTTGGAAACCATGTTTAGTTAGTGTTTGTATGTGTCGTTGTGTGATCCTTAACTCCTCCAGGGTTAATATTTCCTCCCTAGCTAGAGAGCTTCATCCCCTAGCACCAGTATCTCTTTAAAGGTGCATAACTTGCTACTCATGAATAAAAGATGTGTTGTTTTAAGCGGTCTCACTCAAAGAAAACAAGTGCTTATTGTGCAAAGATAATTCACAGTTCAGAATCAAAACAACACAATTCAGGCTGTTCTTATACGAGTTCTTATACATCTCCCATTGACAATAGGGTGGTCTGAAGTATCATTATTTGATCAGTAATAAATATACTAGCGAATAGTAGTGATAAAGTAGTGAAGAAAGAAATACGAGAAAGACAACACACACCATTAGACAGGTTTATATCCACACTGTCATCATCTTGCAGAAGATTTCACAGATGATGTTCACATTCACACATTTACACGTTTTGCACACACTTTTATTCCCTTCAAATGCGCTACAGCTCTAGAAAAGGTGTCCCATCAGTAATATCAGGCGACTTTGTTCAGCAATCGGTGTTGTCACACGAGCTCGTTCATTTCATCACCAGGATCGTTAAGGTTCTACTGTATTTTTCATATTATTATTCGGTTAATATAAAAACATTGTTTTTTCTCTGTTTTGTGTTTGCAGGACAAAAGCTTTCTCCCTACCCCCCATTTACAGATTCTCAAAGCAAAATGGAAATGTAAGAACCTTATCCTCCTTTAGTATCGTATATATTAGTATAATAGTTTATATTTAATATATAAATCGTATTTATTTAACTCACTGTTGTCATTTTATAATTCAAACTTTACAATTACCCCAAAGATGTGGGAGCCATTAGTGTTTGAATACATTTTTATCCAAGCTCCCTTGCAGTTCTTGTTTGTTTTTTGATCTGAAGCAATTCTCAATTCTCAAATCAATAACCGTATACCTGCTTCTACCTCTTCCTCTTGTTCAGCTTTGCGTATTGTGGATGTGTTGTTGAAATTTTGGATCACACAAAAACTTACATATTAATTTAGGAAAAACTGGCTTGATATTTAATATAATATTTTCAGTAGTTTCCATTAACAGGATTTTTAAGTGGAGGGTGTAGAGCTATCTGGGAATACTGGAGCACAGAGTGGAACACCTGTGTCACTTACGGATGGCTTATGCGAAAATTGAAATTAAATTTCCACTTCCCCCCCAGAGTAAGTCCGTGGTGCGTTGCAGCGATAGCGGAGGAGGAGACTCTAAGACCTCACCTCCAGCCCACAGCGGGAACAAGAAGGAACACCTTTCCTCTATCGTCAGAGAGATCTCTCAGGCGCGACTCATTTCCCTCAGGAAGAAGAGGAGTGGACTAAGCATGTCCCTGGGCGTCTCTGACAACGGTAGGGAGGGGGAACTGCAGTGGAATGCTCTGTTGTAATGTCTCCTGGTTCCAAGGCAGATCAAACATCCATGTAATAGCTTCCTATTGTCAGTGGACATCTGATATTAAGGCTGTGCTTTTGGCATGAAAGACGAGTTCCTCTCAGCATGTCTCTGGGTCATAAGTTAAGCCTTGCCTTAGACATAATCTAAACCTTACTACATACCTAATTCCTAAAGATAACCTTTAATTCAGTTATATTAAATTAAAACCCATTTTTCCCAGTGGGGAATTATCGTTTACACAGATAAAACATCAGTTAACATACAGAACTTACCTAAAGACAAGAATTGGTCTCATTTCACATATGGATGTATGTATAGTGACTCCTAAGTCTGTACCTTGGCTAGAAACAGTTAACAATGTACTGCAATATGAGAATCCCTGCTTTAGTAGACCGGAGGAGAAGCTAGCATGGGGTGATGGTGTCTGATATGTATGATTCAGTGAGGAGCTGGTTTTGTGCTTAAATATTTCCAGATGAGTATCAGAGCAACCTTAAATGTGCAGAAGATCCATTTAATGATGAAGGCCCGGGTCTCCGTGTAAAAAGAACCATATCCTTTCTGCCATAGAGACCTTTATCAAGCATAAACAACTTTCAAAATCAAATCAAGACAGTCAATGACACATTTCCATTGCCCATCAGGTGGTATCTTTGAAATGTGAATGCAGGTAAATACCATGTTTGTGAACATGGGCCCTGTTAATTTACATAATCTCCATCACCTTGGAGGCTGAAGATGAAGAACTTTAAGCAAGCAAACAGTAACTTGTAATGAATTGAAATTTGACAGACAGTTGTTTAACCCTGTCTGTTACACTGAGACATAGAGTGACATTTATCTAAGCTAATAGGTCACGGTTGCTGCCCCTGTGTGTCCATACAGTGTATCATCCCCGATGAACTGCACCATTCATCACCATTCAGTGTTGGTTTCGCTACATGCACTGCTGTTTCTGCGTGTGCTAGAGAGAGATAGTGTGTGTGTGTGTGTGTGTGTGTGTGTGTGTGTGTGTGTGTGTGTGTGCCTGCGTGTTTTTACATGTTAGCATGTGTGTTTTATTTGTGTGTGTTTGTGTGAATGTACATATGTCCATGTCCAAGAGTGTGTGTGTGTGTGTGTTCATGCATGTGAGTTCACTTGTTTGTACCCATCCATCTATGTGGGAGACACGTGCCTTGCATATGAAAGTACATCTGACAGTGATATCATTCTGACATAGTTCCCTTGTCTTTCAGTGTATTGCAGTGGGTTCCTTGATGTGTCTTATTGAAATTTTCTGCTCCAAAAATCAAGTACCTCAAAAATATAGAATCAAAATCGTCAAGGCCAAAAGTAAAAACGAGGAGATAAGAAATAAGGAGAAGGAGAAAAAAAAAGTGTTTTGAGTGAAATCTTCCTTTGATATGGAAGATGATGTCATGCCTGGCTCCACAGAGCTTATGTAACCTGCCGCATTCTCACATATGACCACTTAGTGGCACTGTTGCTCTGCGGGAAACAGCGGAAATTGGCCTAGTATGCTGAGCCCACCAAAGCAACACATTAACCTCCACTGCTACATGAAAACAATTACGTCATCTCGTGGGTTTATAATAGAGACCTTTGTCCTACAGAAACCCCATACCTCTAGTTTTGCTTTATTTGTTTTACTAATTGTTTACAAGGTCTTCTGCGTATAGAACACGTTTCTTTGTCCTGGGACCACCCCAGACCTCGACCGTGGCTCCTGCTGCATGTAGTCCACGCTCCTGCTATAACCTGCAGTATATTACGTCATCTCGTAGCTGGTGATAGATGTAGCCAGTTTTCTCCTCTGGCAGCAGAGTCGACAGCAGAAGCCCAAAGGAGTGTGAAGAATTGTGTCTGTGGTAAAGGGGAGCTGGCATTTTGCACTAGAAAATGAAAAGGGTGTGTGTGTGTGTGTGTGTGTGTGGGCGTGTGTGCGCGCCTGTGTGTGAGTCTTGGAGCAGAGTTTATTCGAGACCTCTAATGTCACCTCAGAATCCTCTGCAATAGATTGTGTGTCTTGTCGTATTACTGGCATAAAGAAGCAGGTTGCATCATTGGTCTCCTTGGGTAACATTGACCAAAGATTAAATTAACAGATAGACAGGTCAGACAACAAGATCTGTCGTTTCACAAGATCGTTTGAATGGCTTAGAGAGCACATCGCACACTGTGCTAACCTTCACCGTTTGACCTGGAAAGTCTGTTGCCACATGCAGTCATCTTAACAAGAAACATTATTTTGCTTTAGTGCCCAGACCGCAGCGCAAGTGCTGCTGTGCACGTTTCCCTCTGTCTCTGTCCATGGTGCTGAACATCTCACCGCGCGTAAGCAGCCCGCCGGAGTCCGAGGCAAGCACCGCTACGTTCTGCGTTAATGCTGGAGCAAGAGTATGTTATTGTTTCTCTAAGGTACCTTAGGTTTTCTTGGCGTGCTGCCTTCCCAAAAGCAAATCTGTGGTAAAATTATATTACTTAGCTTCATGAGTGCCCAACTCATAGCTGTTAATTGGCTACCCCAAAACCAAATTAGTGCTATACCCTTTAGCTTTCCAAAAGTAAATTGGTTTAGTGCTTAGATAATATTTTCCCAGTTAATCTTCCCCATTGCAAATGAGAGATTTAGAGATTTAGTTAACTGATTTACAGAGGCACTTAGATGACTTTGGTTTTAGTTTTCTTATGGGAAATCCTGCCCAGACCGAATGAGGTAAACACACCACATTCTAAGGAACACAGCCAAAAAAGTTGGCTTTACTGGCAGTGGATGTGGAAAGAACACACCATGAAACCCATACATAAGATCCCTGGTGTGATGGAACAGTGGAAAAAAAACAAGAGGTCATTATAAAGGTATCACGTCATTATAAAGGTATTTGAGAGAAAGAGAGAGGGCGAGAGAGGGAGGGAGAGAGAGAGGGGGGAGTGGGAGAGAGAGGGAGGGAGTGAGAGAGTGAGCGAGAGAGAGAGGGAGTGGGAGAGAGACAGAGGGAGGGAGGGAGAGAAAGAGGGAGAGAGAGCGAGATGAACTGATAGACAAGACAGGCATGCAGACAAACGGTGGCAGATGAGAGGCAGAGAGAGGGGAAAAAGAAAGGATTAGACAGCATGACCTCGTAACCCGAGATTCTCCCTCTGTTCTGTGCCGTGCTGTGTGTGTGTGTGTGCGTGTGTGCGTGTGTGTGTGTGCGTGTGTGTGTGTGTGTGTGTGTCTGTAGCTCCCTCTCTCTCTCTCTCTCTCTCTCTGTGTGTCTGCCAGTGCCCATTATTTATTGTCCATCAGCTTTGGGACCGGCGTGTCTCAAGCAATGCAGCTGTTTCTGTCTAGCGTACAGTGAAGATTCTGACATTCACATTTGGACAGATAGTGGAAAAAGTGGAAAGCGACAAGAGACAGGAGAGAGACGGGCGGGGACGGCACGCAGCAAAGGTCGTGAGCCGAATTCGAACCCCCGATGTCACAAAGGACGTGGCGTTTAAACCGCCGGGACACGGCGCCTGGTGTATTTCTCTACCCTTGATGGTTCGTGTACTGAGACGTGTGAAGCTGCCCGGAAACATTTAATTTCAATTCTGCGGAAATACGCTTGGTGCAGCTTGGTCAGAGTTGCCGGTTGTCGGTTTACACTAAATAACTGACCCCCACCCCCGCTGATCTCAAAATGGAAGTAGTTTCGAGGGGAAGAGAAGAATAGGAGGAGAGGAGAGGCGGGGAGCGGACAGGTGTAGAGCTGAGAGAAGATGAAGAGAGGAGAGGATGAAATAGGGCATATTTCTCAATAGAGGAGGGAGGGGGACGATAAGGTTAAGAGGAGATGAAGAGAGGAGAGGGCGAAAGAAAGGAAAGAGAGGAAAGGTAGAACAAAATTGGGTGAATGCTTCGAATAGAGTGGTGAGATGGTGGAGGGCAGGGGGAACACAGGTACGGAAGGATCGAAGGGTGGAGGGATGGCTGATGTTCTGGGTAATTGCCTTTCCTTTTGGATAATCACTTCGTACAGAGTCATCAAAGCAGCGTTTTACTTGCCTCTGCGCCTCGACGGGGCCAAGTATCTGCTGTCGAATCAACAAAAGAGACTGCTGCTCCGAGAGAGAGACAGAAACAGACAGAGACATGGACAGAGAGGGAGAAAGAAAGAAAGAAAGAAAGGAAGGAAGAAAGAAAGAAAGAAAGAAAGAAAGAAAGGAAAATGAAAGGAAGAAAGTAAGATGGAAGGAGGAAGAGCTGGTGAAACAAAGACTTTGGGAGAGGGAGGAAAGAGAAGAGGAGGGAAAGGAGGGAGGAAAGAAGAGGAGGGAAAGGAGGGAGCAAAGAG
>OMKK01089432.1:0-16292 GCA_900302305.1 Polymixia japonica
TAATTGGGGCAACAAAAATACCCTGACTGCTGCCATGTGCCTCTGGGACATGACAAATGATAATCTATTGTATTTGGAGAACATAAGAGTAAGGACAGTCAATTCTAGTGAACCTTTGAGTATGAATTTATCATGAATGTAACCTTATTATTTTCAACTCATGTGGCGTACATCCTTGAGTTATTAGCCCTACTAGTTATTTTGTTAACAAGGAGGATGCCATCCCCTCTCATACCTCCTGAAATCATCTAGGGATATGTTGAACTGTGCTGCTGACTGGCTCTACTAGAGCAGTTAAAATCAACTGTCGTCACTGATGCAGGTACGAGTGCTAATCATGTGCCAAAGAACACACCTTCAACCAGCAATTAGCCACCTACACAGATTCCAGATCAGCGGTTCAATATTCTTTTCACCGCCTAATCTTCTTAAACTTGGCACCTACTCAAGCAAAAATATTTATGTGCAATCACTTAAGCTCAATTTGATCTAAATGAATCTTTTCTTTCCCTTGAGGTTTTTCCAAGGAAATACTTTGTGTTCCCCCCCCTAGCTGCCTAATGAAGCCCATGTACATCGTGCTCCTGCATGCTCCATTAAAGGAACACTGCCGGCATTAAAGGAACACTGCCAGGATTAGGGGTTCCTAAGGGTTCCTTAGGGTTTAGCTCAATGGCTAGACCATGACACAGACGTTGCTATGGTATGGTTTACTTTCCAAGCAAAGTAAAAAAACATTTGAAGATTGACTTGTTATGACATTTTGTGAGTGTAAGGTTGGATCCTGTTCTCAATGAAATATTAAATTTCCATTACTATTATTGTAAAGGGTCTAAAGTGACACAATACTGAAACCCACAATGTTCTCACTATCAGTACAGGTCTCCTTTTCTGTGGTTTCTGGTTTCAGATTTGAACAACCTCTTTTAGGTTAAGGAAGAGTAATTACATTAGATTAGAGCAATAACAGCTTGGAGCAGCTAAGATTAATACCACCACCATTATCATTCCATTTACAACCTGTAACTTGATTACAATCTGCCCACTTGGCACACCTGACCATCCTGGAAGGGGATCCCTCCATTGCATGCCTTGCCAAGATTTCTTCTATTTTTTGGAGGGTTAAGGTCATGGGGTGTCATTTTATTCGTTGTGATCGTGGGCCTGTAAAGCCCTTTGAGACTGTAGTGTGATTAAGGGCTATATAGTCTTGCATAGCCAGACCTATCTCCACACTTGGTTTCAGCGCTGTGCCAGAGCTGGAGAAAGGTCTGGCTGAACCCATTATCATTCTGGTATAGGGGGGAAAAAAACGCTCTGTCTTGTTTGTATTTCTTTGAGCGAATCACAATCGTCTTGGGCGGCGACAGATAGTGTAAGGGGTCAGTCAGGGACATTCACTGTTCTTGGCTGGGAGGCCAGGTTCAGCTGACCCACTCATGTACGCATTTCAACAGTGGAGCCAGTCAGCCAGTGAAGGACATTCACTGTTCTTGGCCAGCCCCTCAGGGTCCTGCAAAAGCCTTAGTTCTACAGACATGCATTACAGTAGAAGAACTATTAACCTTGTCAGTGTATCAATATATCTGATCTACTGATATCGCTAAATATCTAGATTCAACAGATTTGCTTACATGCTTACAATAAGGACGTGAGAATTTATACGGTGCATATGCCTAGATCAGAAATAGGCTAAATCCTCATGAATGTTAGTGTGAGGATTTTTGTGGCTACATTAATCCAGGCCAGAAAATACAATTTTCACCCATTTGAGACACAAATCAGATATTTTCATGGCCTAAACAGGGAAAAATCAATTTCTGCATGGATGTCTTCATGTTAATATAGCCATAGGACAATCTGTTCACCAAACAGTCACAAATCGTATCTATTGTCCCTGTAAATAAAGAGAAACCTACCAATTTGTCTATTAAAAATAAATTGGTACAATCAATAAAATCAATAAAATTAAGGTTAGCATCACTTCCAACTAAAATGATGTGTCATTCTGGTCCATGCTCAACAAATCTATTTTCTACCAAGTAGCTGCGTTTTTCTGACCTGACACTGAACTTTCAATCCAGCAGATAAAGCATGTAAGTTCTGACGAAGGGACTGAATATGCAGTAGTCACTGTGCTAGTAACCTTCACTTGGTAAAAATAATAATTGGTAGTGTGTTCAGCAAAGTGATCACAATGTCAGATCATTTCTTTATTTACAAATTTTTATCTATTTATTATTACATCATATCTTGTCTAATGACAAATATAATGTTATCCATCCATCTATCTATCTATCTGCATCTGTGTTTGTTCATTAACAACTGACTGCATTAAGGAAATGTCAGAATGGTATGGGGCTCAATGGAAAAAAAACAACCCAACCCCAGTTCCTACAGGGGTTTGTTGATTCCTGTCCACAAATTTGATCCAAGAACACTTAAAACCTCTAAGTACATATTATGTAAGACAGAAGAATGTGCCAAGTTCCCGTAAAAAAATACTGTTGATTTAGAAATGCATTGTGCAAGAGAATGCGTTGTTTGAGTTGTGGGGTAAACTGCGCCTTGGGAGTAGAAGTTTACATAATAATGTTTTATATGTAGGATAAAGTTGAGCTGAAACTTGAATTCCTCTGTCTTTACTCCCAAAATTCACTAAGTGAAAGATGGCTGACGCTGACTGAGGCAACGTGCGAACCAAAACAACAGCGTTGTTGCAATTCCTTGCTTAGCCACAACAGGGCAGCACTTAAAATGCAATCGCGGATGCAGGTGGACGTGCACAGAGAATTGTCAGGTATAACGCTGTGACAACATCCCCGGGTGTCGCACGGTGGCTGCCCACTGCTCCTATTTCTAGGAAGATTGGAAGATTCCTAGTAGAGGATGGGTCAAATGCAGAGGTGTAATTTCGTTATGCATGTACTTGTATAATGACAAATAAAGACTACTACTACTACTACTACATTTACTGCACTTTTCTGGGGGGTTTTTTCCATATAAAAGAACAGAAAATGAAAAAGAATGACCCTATAAATTACTCATTTCAGGGAGTTATTTTGCTTTTTTTTTCAAGAACAGAAAGGCAGGCTAATGATTTCATCTTTGTTGGACAAGGACCAACTCTGTGTGTGTGTGTGTGTGTGTGTGTGTGTGTGTGTGTGTGTATATGGCAAGCATCCATTGTACTTCCAGTAAGTTTCACTCTGTCCTGCCAGTGGTCATGAGCCTGCATCATTCAGGCCAGCTCTATTCTCTGCAGCAACACATAGAACCCTGTGCAGACAGAGGGACACCCTACTTCCTGATATTATATAATATTTCTGTCATGCACAGACACACAAATGCCCACACAAACACATTCCAGACCAACATTGAACCGCATCTTAACACAATGCTTTCTTTCTTTTTTCTTTTTTTTTTATCTGCCTTGACATTTTTCAGATGGAAGTCTGACATACACACTCACACACACACACAAGTGAAAACTTTCAGTTATATTCATGGCTCACTAGATGGGATGTGGGATTTTCTAAACAGTAAATCTAGATAAATAGCTTAGATATCTTAGTTTCGAGGTCACGACGAAGGTCAGTACGGCACACAGACATGATTTAGAGTTCCTCTCTTCAGAGAAAAATGATTTTTAAGACTAATGGCAGTCGTACAGTAAACGATATTTGAAGCACTTTCTCAGTCGCAGAAAAATTTCAAAACTAATTTGTCAGTTTCACCTGAGCTTGTTCAGTGAGATTTTTTTCTTTTTTTCTCATCTTGACTGCTGTAACAAAGTCAAATATGTTTAATAGTATCAGAAGTGGGTAGCGTGTGATGTGTCCAACAACCTGACTTGTCACCCTACACTGTCAATAACCGATGAGGTGAACACCTCACCTCACCTACACCTGTTCACACAGGTTTTCTTCTGAGAACAGGACGTGTGAAATAATTATGCTGGAGTCTATTAATGTGTGGCAATATCATATGTGGTGTGAAATCTATGACTAAAAACCCAGCAGTTTGTGACAGATTGCCGTTAAATGTGTGTCAGACTGTCATAAGACTTGTCATAAAGTATAGTAAGCCAAACTAAAACAGTGAAATAAAATGACCTAACTTAACTTAACTTAATTAACTAAACTACACTAGACCAACACTAAAAATATAATTACTTTGAGTAGGGTCAACAGTGCAATTAGCCTATTGTTAATTGATAGTGACGATGGATATTAGATCATTTTCATTCTCACTGTCATTAAGCGCTTTGAGCTGCAATCCTTGTATGAAAGGCGCTATATAAATAAAGTTTATTATTATTATTATTCATCCTGACTATATTTTAGTAAGATTCTGTAGGCTAAACTACACAGACTGAACCAAAATATTTTAAATAAACTAGACTAGAGTAAAATATCTTAACTAACAATACACGCTACTGTAAGCAATGTGGATGTGTAAGAAGTAATGAATCAGTCCGACACATTTCCCCATAACTCAAGTACAAACTCAGTCAAGCCATCACCCTTCTTTCCGATTCCCATCAACGGTAATCTCTCTCTCTAAGTACCCCGCTCTTCCCATCTTTCTTCTTGGCGTTAGTGACGCATTTTCCCTTTGAAGTGAGGTCCAAAAACACACCCGCAATTACCACTTTTCGCCACAGGTGCCGCCAAAGAGAGCGAAGCGGACACCTTTGAAATTGCCACTACCTCTGAAACGTCATTGCAATCTTCTCTCTTGCCAGCTGCAGGCTAGGACATGATGAAGGATAACGCACCATTGCCCCCCACACCTCACCAAGCTCTGTTGAGGCTTGCAGCAATGGTGGGTTGACAGCGTTACGTGTTATTGTGCTAATTCATGCCTGTGAAAGGAATTTTCCTACCTGGTGCATTTAGGAAATAATGGTTTAATTAATTTTTTTAACGATTTAAAATTAACAAAATCTCCGCAAAAAAAAGAAAGAAAAAAGATGAACTTCTACACCCTCTCTCACCCTCTCGAGTTTCTTTTACATTTCAAATTCAATTTTAACATGCTTTTTATCATTTTCAACAGGCTGATTGATTCTAGCGTCAATAGGATCGAAACCAAAAAAGAAAAGGGATCCATCTCTCTTTCTCACAAATTTATTTCATCAACGAGTAGAGAAACTGTCTCTGCAAACTCCGTTCCAGTGTCATCTTCACGACAAGAGTATAGATGATGTCCTGTGCACAGTAGCGTAACATCATGGTGATAGGCCCCAGTGCAAATATTTTTTTGTGCCCCCACCCCCGCCCTAAACACAAGCGCACGCTTATGCGCATTGCACGCTCGCACGCACACACGCTTGGACACACACGCACAGCCACTCGAGAGAACTATTGCTATTGTTTTTTTTTATTTTTTTTTCTTCCTTCATGGGCCCCTGACGGCGTCTGGGCCCCGGCGCAGCTGCACCGGTTGCACCGCCGATATTTACGCCACTGGCGCTGCGTAGTAATTCAACACAACAGACTGTACAGAGACTTTACACTCTGGGTATATTGTATGTAGTAAGTGTAAGGGAAAAGTGTTCCAAGATGATGATATAGCTGACAAAATATTTTAAATATTTCAATATGCATCCATATTTGCTGGGTGTCAACATCAATCAATGTAGATATATATGACTTGTATTGGAGAAATTTAGAGTGGCATAGATACCGCCCATACACACACACACACACACACATAATGTACAAGTACCCTCATAATAAGCCTCAGATTATGACAGAACAGGCCACATTTATAAAACAGCTGACAGTCTACAGTAGAACTGTGTTGAGGCATCGTTCCGGACATAAGAGACGTGTGTGAATGTGTGAGACAGCGATCCAAGTAAGCTGCAGTGTGTGAGGGGTCGTTATAGAATGTTCACGCAGAGCAGATTCAAATTTCTGCTGTAAAGGAATGAGAGAATTGTTTTGCACTGATGTGTCTTCTATGATTCTTCCAAATCTGCTGATACTTGTTATGCAAATGCAGATCTTTGCTGATGTTGGGCCAAATGAGCAATGTAAAAAGCATTCTTTAAATTGATGCTGGTCAAAGCTTATAACACCAAGTGTTGACATTTTGACAGTGGCTGTGTGTGTTTTGTAAACCTATGGCATCCGTCAGGGGCATAAATATCATACCAAGATCTCCCCTCCAGGCTCATAACCTGGGTCAACAGACCTTGCAACACGATATTTAGGGAGGCCCAGGTCCATCTCAACTGACCTGAAATATCTCTGAAGACCAGCAGATAGCTCTGGATAGTCGGCCTTTGAGTTTGACAAAGTATGCTCCTGTTTATCAAGTTTGTTGTTATAAGGGTCAGAACAGCCGTCCAAAAAATTTTTGATGCTGATGACACCCCTGCTGCTGCAGTTGCTTCTTTCATAACCAGGAGATACGAGGAATCTACCGAAACTTGTTAACAGCTCCAAGTCTAGCAGACAGTCTGTGTGCACAGAGAAAAAAAGAAAAGAAAGCAACCTTAAGATGAGGAGCAAACGCAAGTCTTGCAGTGATATCTAGGGAATTATGGGGCATGCTAGCTAGCAGCTAATAACACTCACAGTCAACAGTTAGGTTTTCAGTTACCTTTTCAAATGGTCAAGTTATGCTTATTATGTAATGAGACCTGTCTATTTTTAACTTTCAGTTTATTATTTTTCTGACACCTTTTTCTGACAGTATCAGATCCAACAAATTTCACTACTTATTGGGCACTACTTTACACATCAGAGACCTGCTAAAAATCTTGTTCTAGTTATGAGTAGTGGGTGAGTGCAGAGTGCAGAGATTTGGAGCCAATGTTTCTTAGCTAGCATTTGTCAATAGTTAATGCCAGCCGCTCATGAATACCAGCAGCCAGCCAAGAGAATACAAGGAAGTGTAGAAGCAATGGTTAAGATAGCATCAAAACTGTATGAGGCAGGTATGTCTTGAGATATATATATATATGAGTGTCTAATGGCCTTGTAGGATTGTATAGTAGACCAATGTGCCCAGGCAACTGAGACCATAATGCTGTAGACCTTGCTACCAGCCACTGGATGCTGAAGGAATGATTCCATTGTAATCGATGAAAGTGGCTTAACCATTTGAGTTGCATTCGCATTGCGTAACATTCGATGACACTGATGGCAACTTGACGCGATGTTAGCAGTTAGCAGTGGAGCCAGCATGTAATACATAATAACGGCCTATAATGAAGCAATTGATGAGCTTTTGGTCAAAGAAAATCTGTATGATAAACAAAAAGATAGGAAAATGAAGGCCAGGTCAAAATGACAAGAACTATCCAAGCAGTTACAGACAAGATTGTGAGATTATGGTGGACAGAGTCCTTCTATTTTCACGGGAGATCATATCTGGTGGTGGCACACAGTTGCATAGGTAAGGCAAGTTTATTTATATAGCAAAGTGCTTTACACAAGGTATATAAGACCTTAAGTAAGAAATACAGAATTTAAAATACAGCTTTACCCTCATGAACAATGTGCTCATTTCCATTCAAGCATGATTGAAAAAGATGGCAACTACAGACGACTGATAAGGCATATATGTCGCACTGCATAAACTGAGTGAAAGGAGTATGTTTTGTTTTTTATTCTATAATACAAAATGTTCCAATCAAACAGCCAAACGAAGTTCAACTAGAACTGATACAACTAGAATTGCTAGAAGGCAATTCAGGGCATCAGCTGGCTTAAGCTGTTAGCCCAATTAAACAGTGATAATGGCTCCCACAGGTTAGTGCACATAGGCCAGGCACTAGATCAAGGTGAGCACATGTAGCTCTCAGAGGCCCTGACAGAGTGGTTCTGCAGCAGAAAAGATTATGATCTAATCCCAGTCTTTTGGGGCACAACTATAGCAGAGGCCCAATATGCACATTTAATTTAATCACAGGCTGAAGCTTTAAGGGCCTGAATGAAAGCAAATGAGCATCTAATAAAGAGCAGTGGAGGGTCTATACGATCACAGCACAGAAAAACAGGCATAATCAAACTGCCAACACTATCGAGATGAGAGAGAAACCAAAGGCACACAAACAGATACAGATTAAACGGTAGGTGTTTTGTTTTAAAAATTACACTTTGAAAATCTCAGGTAGTGTGGTTTTAGAGGGGAGAGGTAGTGGACATCAGACTACCACCTCAGCTGACCTCTTGTCAGGTCATCAGGTCAGACTGATCACAGTCCGGAGATGGAAACAGAGCAGCTCTCTGTCTCTCTTAAAAATTACAGTTGGAAAATCTATTTGTAGAATACTATGTTGATTAATTAAAAAGTGAAAATGTACTACTACTATTCATGTTAATAATGAAGCAACGTTTCCTGGCCTAATTAGAGTATATGATTTTCACAGTTAATTTGGGTAAAACTATTGTTTAGCATCCTCCTTGTTTAGCATCTCAAGTTTGTGTCTCAATTGTGTCTCAAACTACTAATTTCAGTCTACAAAGCAGGATACAAATCTAATTCTGTCTGAAACTTTGCGGGAATGGTGTGACAGCAGAAAGTAATTGCTCATTTTTTTTCCATAAGTATGTATTTTTTTTTAAAACAAACATTATTTCCTAACCACTATGCAATTATGCATTAAACCTTACAAGGCCTCCCAAACAAAACTCAAAACTAGGTAAATTCCAAAATTTGAATAAGAGCTGGGTGATATTGTTGAAATCAATATCATGATAATCATAAGGATCTTTTTTCAGTGTTGATATATCACAATATGGCGTATTTATGCAAAATCACACATTAATAATCAAATTGATGTTCATCACACTTAATTGATGAATGACAAATTGATTGAAACAAAACACTGAACTTTTCAAAGAATATTCTTTCAATTGTTGTATACCTGATTTTGTAAGTTTCTAAATAAAATTAGCTTGTTATCAGTTTAGACAACATAATTTTGTCAATCACAATATCATGATACCATCACGATCTGATTCCACTGAAAGATGACAAATGATAATATTGAATTATATGTATTGTATGAAAGGCGCTATATAAATAAAGTTTATTATTATTATTATTATAATTAATGCCCAGCCCTAATTCACGTAAGTTAACATCTGATAGGGGAAATATATTAAACCTCCAAGTTCGCAAAGGGATATTTCTGTGCACATCTATCACTCGATCCAATGTCTTGTTGGATGCTACTTGATGTTTAATTATCCTGACCCCTCTTTACATAGAGTTTAATCAACAAAAGGTCACTATACCCAAAGTTGTTCCCCCAACACTATTTGCCCTTGCAGGATTTATTTACTTATTTATGTTCATATTATGTTTTCAGTAAACAATCCACATGCATTCATTACAGTATTTTTTTCCCTCACATATCAGTCAGAAATCAGTCAAATTACTTTCTAGCTCAAGAAATCCCCAAATGTACCATTGTCAGCAAGCAATTCCATCTTGGTATATACATGTATGAGAGTTGCAATTAATGATTTAATTTAAACAAAGTTGATCGAAGTGACATCAGTTATATCAGGTAATTTATGTTTGTTATTTAAAGTGGCAATCTCGAAGATTTCTGAAGATTTTCATTTAGATAAATGTTTGATAAGTCACTATCTATTGCCGAATGAGGTAACACCATGGTGATTGAGCCTATGGCCCACTGATGAAAGCCCTTGCATTTGCAGTATTATGAGTATAAAGAACCGGGTGTCTGTGGCGACTTCCCCGCTTAAAACTTAAACAGTCTCTAGCCCAGCATGTATGAGAATTGTTACACCATGTGACTTGTCAATGTATGTGTTCTATTACATGTTCTACTACGTGTGTGTGTGTGTGTGTGTGTGTGTGTGTGAGAATGAGACCTACATGTGAGATGTGTATGCACGTGTAAACTCATCACTCACCTCTACTGCTCCCTAACATACAACATATCCCCCCAAATATCCAAACAAACACACATACACACACATAGCGCAGCTGCGATCCTAGTGCCAATCATATAACTTTCTGCAGAATGACATTAGATCTCCATTTAGGCGTGTTATTGCCCCTGTGAGCAAAATGCACATACTGTGTATTGTTGTCTTCACGTATCATCAACTTAGATTATCCCTGAGGCCCTGGGTCCACAAAGGTTTGGTTAAATCTACAGTATTGCAGAAGATATCAGAGCTATTTTCATTAGAGAAAGGGAAAGTGTTCCTTCCATAACTATCAATCATAATTATGATAAAGCATTATAACTGAGACTAAAGTATTGTTATATTTTAAAAAGTCTAATTTATATTCTGCATGCTGCAAAATAATCACATTTACAGTATTAACTGTTTTCCTTTTAACAAAAAGGCATAGTAACAAACAGAAGAAAATGGCAAGTGTACAGGAGCAAACATTTTAGCTCATGTTAGCAGTGCTTTATGGAGAGAAATACTGATTCGTGAATAGATAAAGCTTCCTAGCCAGATGAGAGAATTGGCAACAGATGTGTCACTTAGACTTACTCATCAAGTGTTCCTCAGAGCCAAGAATTCTAAGCACATTCTTGCATCCTTGTGTAAAATGTTCTTTCCAAGCTTTGTTGAGAAAAACGAACTTCACCGGCATGGAGAACAGTTTTAAACTTTTGTTTGTTTGCGGTTGCATGGTCACTTAAAGGTGATTTAAAGGTGTTTATTTTATCAGTTGTTTTAACCATTAGTATAGTATGTCAGTTGTACACTATAGAATATAATACTGTTCATTAGTTCACATTGTTTCCTTAAGAGATGCAGACAATTTGTATTCAAAGATTATTGAGATAATAGCTGTTACGTAGCTTTGTTTAGTAGTTTAACATAATTGCATTCCTGCAATTAATTGTCTTTCCATTTGTTCTAGTCAGCCAATTCACCATCCAATGCTGAAGCAAAGCAAATAAAAACAAAAACAAATATACTTACCAATACATAGGTCAACCCAATTAATTAACCAAGGGTGAAAATCAGTCTTCAGTCCAGCCCACGTACTGTACAATGCTTACTATGAAGCATTTTGTATGTATTGTAAGTGTTTACAAATCAAGTAATGAACATAAGAAATTCACTTCTATATGTATGTGATAGTCCACTCCCATGTCTGCATTATAGTATTTTTGTTAAACCATCATAAACCAATGAGTTATAATTGGTTGATACTCTCCCCAACTGCTGAAAAATAAAGGAGTGTATGAAACAGATTATTAACATTTCACTATATCAGTGATTTCAATGGAGAGTAATTAATTTACAGTATACCATCATAATTAACAATGCAGATAGCAAAAGTTTGTTTTTGTACTTCACCTTTAGTGGCCCTACAGTATCTCAGATGACCTTAAATGTCAACATATTTTCACATAGGATGACTCAAGTCAAGGTACAGTACAAGGTGAACTCTGCTTCACATGACCGTGCGCAAAGGAAAAATATTACCTGAGTGGGGACGAGAACTGTCACTGCCCGCTCCTAGTCACAGCATCTGGCCTTGTATGGCGTAATAACATGAAATGTCCATAAAAATGTAACTAGTGTGATTTATCAGCGTTTTAGACAGTGGCCTTGGCACTGGGTAGTGGCGTGTTCTGTACTAAAAAGTCCCCATAAGGACACTATAGAGGGTGTGTCTAAGATGTGCACATGGACTCTGAGGTCGCACTATCACCACACCATCTGTAGTCACTCCATGGGAACATAATCAGCACCATTTATTGCACATATGATTGCTGGGTGGCATGCTTTTTTGTTTTACAAGCCATCTGCTCAGGAGAGGCGAAAGGAGATCTGTGAAAAATAAGAAACCTGCAACAGATACTGTATGCTCGACTGCAGTGGCGCCGTCGGGCCGGGGCGTCCGAGGCTGCAGCCCCGAATGTTTAATAAATACAAAATAAGAATAAGAAAGAAAATAGCCCCGTATCTATTCATCTGTCATTCCGATCATGCATTAAAGCCCTCAAAAATAATTTATAGTTGATATAGTCATTCAAGCGCTACTACTTCACACTACTTGGCGCGCACGCGTTTTGTGTGAGTGCAAGAGAGAGAGAGAGAGAGAGAGAGAGAGAGAGCGCCGGTTACAGGGCTTGTCATTGTTGGCATCTGGTGGTAGCTGGCTAGCTAATTCACTAAGGCGAGACTTGAAGGCTATGGATATAAGAAGCTTTTTCAAAAGAGAAAAAGGATGAAGGCAACGAGGCGCAGGCGAGGCTAGAGCAGGTGGAGGGAGAGCTAGCTCCTGTTGCTGTAGCAGCAGATGAGTCAGGACGTGCCGCTGCCTGGCCCCTATGGGAAGGAATAGTGCATTCATTGTTTGCTTTTTGTATAATCTGATATCGGTTGGTGTGTTCAAATAATTGGTTGTGTCTATGTATAAAATAAATTGATAAATAACACGTGTTTATAATCTAATCATCACATAAAAAAAAAAACCCCGCGAGAGATTCCGGTTGGCGTATTGCATCATTTTTATGACCAGCAGCAGGAGAGAAGAGGAGAAGAGAGCAGGAGGAGAGAGAAGAAGAGATGAGGAATGCGACAGACAGATGAGACACCAAAAGAGCTACTGGAGAGGTGAAGAAGAGGAGAGTATCAGATAGACAGATAAGACACAGAGTTAATTCAGTTTGTCACAGTTCCAATTTGAACATTTTTTGGAAAAAAAAAAAAAATCAGTTTTTTCCTTGTCCTTACACTCTTTCTTCAATGTGTCTTCTCTGCCAGCCCACAAGGCCAGACCTATCAATCACCCCGCCTATGTGCCCCTCTGGATGATTGTACTGGTTAAAATAATATAAACATCTAGGGCTGACCACACAGACACAATTTAGATTAACCCAGGATAAGGTCTTAATCTGTAAAAGCTCAGCAAAAATGGTATGGCACCTCCTGGTGAAATGTTAAATCCCAGATCACAAAACAAATACAGTGTTTAGTGTTTTCTCGCTATAATATCACTGATACAAATACTAACATAATGTGGCAACAAATGATCTTTGTATACAAGTACAGAGTATACAACATTTACATCACATTTCACATTGTAGGTATTTAGTTGTTACATTCAGCCAGAACAATTTATAATCAGTGCAACAGTACAATAACCTTAAGTCCTACATCATCATCAACAACCGATAGTAAGGCATGCAAGGGACAAAGTAAACACATGCATTTAGCTACTTACAAATTAGGTTGAAATCAAGCTGGGCACCAATGTATGTGTGAAATTTATTTATTTATTTTTTATTTATTTATTTTCAGGATAGCCCCTTGAGATGAACCATCTCATTTCCGAGGGGGTCCTTCAAAAATAACACAAATAATACAAAGTCAAAAAATGAAGGGAAAAAACCCAAAAACAATAAGAGAACAATAAGGCACATTATGCCTTGTTATTTGTGTGTACACACACACACACACACACACACACGCCCACAGACAAAGACAAACAAATCACCAATATATCACCAACTGAACAATTACTTTATAAAACATGAGGCAATGGGGTTATACTCGGACAATGTTACAAGGCACTGTAACGTCAATAATGATGTAACCTTATAAATATGGATTAAAGTCCTTGAGTTTGATATAGATAAATCTGTAGAAATATGGAAGTTTGCCAATAATATATTCACATATTATGAGTGACATTCCCTAAACATTCTTATTTAGGGTGCTAAATAACAGCATATTTAGGGTGCTGCGTTGTCTTCACATATCACTTCAACCAAAGATGTCCATATAAATCGTCTTTCTTCAATAATGGCCATGAAATCGTTTAAATGAGCTGACTTCCAGCACATTTAGCATTTTCACATGGACCATTTCCCAGTGTCATCCTCTGAGCTAAATCACACAGCCGACATCCCTCCTTGTGTTACTCAAGGTAACGTGCCCTATCCTGGTGACAGACTCCTTTAAAGGAGATGCCCGGGATGTCTTGGGAGTATCCCAGGCCTCTGTGTCCCACTGTCTGACACAGTTCTTAATAGCAATTAGCAGTTACACCAAAGGTTATATAAATATGTCATACAATGACACATGATTAAGAATAGATTTTATGAAGGCTGAGATCATTTTGCAGGCTTCTCGTTTTAACATCGAATAGACCGTTTTGCAGACCATTTTCCACCGTATCAGTTGGAAGAGTAAAAAAAGCAAAGGTTGAATAATTCCTGTGTACAAGCAACGGCACACCCAAAATCCTTAGTTCACAGATCAAATAGGCCAAATATGCCAAATCTAAAAGGGGACTTATGGTAAAACTTTTTTGACTATATTAACCAATGTAAAATCATATTGTTAAACTGGATTGTTAAAAGACAAGCCCTGTAGTATTTGGCATAAGGTGATATTTCATATGAAGTACATACCATATTGATCTAGAAGTATAATTCATAACTTTATAACATCATAAATTATTTATCATATATATACAGTATATAGAGTCCATCCCTTTACTATATAGGGCCAAAATATGAGACTCATTTTGGACAAAAATTTGCTATACCAAAAAATACCAGATTAAAACTACATAAAACTTCTGGGATTTAACAAAAAAAAAGATTATTCTTTTTTCCCCAATATTCTTGTGAGTGGGCTTGGCATTATTTTCTTACAACTCACAGCCAATAACACAACTTTTCTAACCAGAGTTTCAGAATAGCAAACAACCTCTCTGCACTTGAAGCTATTCCACCAATGTAGCTTGGAGAGTAGATACACTTATTTGACAAAGTTAATTCTGGTGGCTGGATGGCAGCTGGCGCTGATTTTCCACCCTGTCTGTGAGTCAAAGCTGTGCTGTGTGACATCTTCGATGCTTGAGGGTTTGTGTTAAATGGTGTGTATGGACATGTACACACGGTGGGGTGGGTGGAAGTTAAATGGGAAAAAAAAAAAAGGAAGAAAGGAGTGAGAAGAGACTAAACATATGGCAGGTGTTGAAGAGTGCACAATGCAGGATTAGGTTATGACTATTTGAGACAGTTGTCAATAATCTCACAGATCTGGGCAGGATGATTTACCATGGAAAGAAAAGGAGGTCAGTCTTGCCAAGGTTGAGCTTGACGTATTTGGAAAATGTCCAACAGAAGTCGTCAGTTGGCAAGCAGAGATGGGATCAGAGGAAGGTAGAATGTCAGCAGCAGAGGAGCAGGGGGCTCATGATTGAGCCTTAGGAAACCCCAGTGCGGAAGGGTTTCCCAGGACCACAGTACTTAGTAAGGGTCGTCAACACAGGTAGGAGGCCAAGCATGAGGTGGAAGACCCAGGAACGGTGCAGATCTGGCATGACAAGATGGCAGGATATATGCTGGCCAGTTTGCTATGTGATTGCACTGTGATGTGAGCGCCGTGCTATACCTATGCTTAAGTTTAACACAGTGATGTCTCTCAACTCACCAAGTGGCCATCGCATGGTCCTGGCTGCAGTACAGATGAGTTGCTTTGCACAGTACTACCGTATGGCACCACATGGGGAACTGAAACCATGCAATTTAGGTAAGCAAATGTCATTTCAGTACAGTAGCTTGAGTGCACTTACTTCCTGTGTTTGAATCAAATACTGATGCGCTATCCAGAGCCTTTGGCACAGTACTGGAGGTGCTAACAAAGTGTGTGTACGACTATGTTAAGGAGTTCATCCTTTCTCATACAGATAGACCTATTTAGTATTACTTGCTGTTTTATAAGTTACTTGATTAAACGAGGTGAGCACCAGCTGTACCTGAGCATGATTGTATTTGATTTTGTCTGGTAAGAGGAGTGAGGCACTTTACTTTAAATTAGCATGTTGCATTATGGGGGGAGGGGGGGGTGTTATGTATAAACAAAATCACAAATTTTAAAAGAGGTGCTTGGAATGTACTTTCATACACATACTTGAAATCTCTCTATTCTTTAGCCCACATTGTTTCTGTTGGCAAATACCAAGCACAAATTGGTTATCGTGGTTCAAGCAGTTGAGCATGAGAATATTTATTTAAGGACGGAGTACTTGACATGCAGAATATTTGGTAAATGTGACTGCAGTATGGCAGTGCCTAACTGGCTTCTGCATAAAGAAACTCTTTTAAGTGCATCAATCAAAAATACCTATATTGTACGAGAATTTAAGAATACGTTTTCGTCTTACTGTAGGCTAATTGAGGACCATTCTTGATGGATTCCTAAGCTGTTTATATTTGCGATACTCAACTCATAAGCTTGGTCTGACCACTATCCGAGAAGCACATGGGAAGCTCAGACCACAACAACAACCAAAACAAAACA
>OMKK01089433.1:0-23628 GCA_900302305.1 Polymixia japonica
GGAGGTGTTGAGCATGCTATTGAGGGCGGCCAGGCGGTCGGGCCACTTGCGCCGTTCTTCTACTCTGAAGAACATGGCCTTGCACAGGCTCTTCAGCTCGGACAGCTTCTCCCTCAGCTCCTTGGTGGTGGCGGAGTAGCCGTCCTCGTCCATCCATGCGGACGCTTCGCTCAGCTTGGAAGAGATTTGCTCCTTCTCCTCCTCCGATACCACCAGCTGGTACTCGTCCTGGTAGAGCTTGTCCTGGAGGAAGGGCGAGTGTGTGAGTTTGCGTCGTGGGGCTTTAATGAGGCGTCACATAACATTCTAACATACAGCGGGTTTGAGGGTTCATCATCCGTGTCCCGAGTCTACTCATGCATCCAAGTCATAACACAGGAAACAAATGAGATTTTCATATCTAGGATTAATGGTGGTTAATGTTCCCTCTAAGATGTGCCTGCAAGCAGCTGAGCAGAGCAACTTGGACTCCCCTGCACAAGATCGAGGTCAGGCTGATGTCCTTAACATATATTGTTAGAAGATGACATAGGAACCACATTCTTTTTTTTCTGTGAACTCAATTCTTGTTAAATGAGTAGAGTTAAAGTACATGAAAATGCTCAAGAAGTGTCAGAGCCTCCCCCGAGTTGGAGAGCGTATTTAAAGGGCAAATCAGCACTAAATTAAACTTTTGGCTGGACTGCAACAGCGGAGCTACAAACGTGAACGTCCGTCATCACATATAGTTTAAAAAGTATCCGTTTTTTACCTGCGTCTCAAAGATAAAAGCCTCGAGACTGTTCAGCGTCTTTTCCCTTTCATGTTTCGCCAAGTCTCTGTTGGTCAGATCCTGCAGCCTGAAAACACAGCGAGGCATTTAGACGCGTTCTCCGACACACACACGAGACTGAACCAAACGGGATTAATAAAAGGTCAAAATAGAGAGAAGCAACAGAAAAGGAACAGAGCTTACTTCTTCGTGGACGAGGTGATATCATCTGCGGTGGGGTTGAGAATGTCGTTGGTGACAAGTTCCACGCCGACGTCTTCAGAGATCTTGGTCTTCTTCTGAGGTGCTGCTTTCCTCTCCGCTTCCTTCTCTGCTTCAGCGTTTCCGGATTTCTCTTCCTCCTTTTGCTCCTTTCAACGATAGAGGTACAATACCACATCTATAAAGGCCAGCTTCACTTAAACATGAGCATTACTGACTGAGTCCTGACCAGGGTACGGTTAGGACAGCACGATGCTTTTAAACCAATTCAACACCCTGGTGTCCATCACCACCACCAGATGTAAAAGGACTTAAAAACACTTAAGAAAGTAGTTTGTTTTCTTTTTTAATTTAAGTTTTCATTTATGAAGCAAACATTATGATTAGAAGTCTTTTCCCTTTGAGAACTGGTCAGAAAATTAAATAAAAGGTGGACCTGATGTGTTTTGTATTTTAATATTAGTAGTATTGCTTATTTGTAGCCAAGGTTATGTGCAAAATTAGAACCAGATAATGGACCATCTCATCATCATCATCATCTTTTCAAGTTGTTCATTTCAACTGCACTGTGTGAGACATCTAGTAATAATCTAGTAAACACTTTAGGTTGTAAGTGGTTGGTTGTTACATCACATTAGAGTAATTCTGATGAAGGTTGTACCACATGAATCACACCTTAGCTTCAGACTTGCTGCCTGCATCCTCAGTCTTCTCCTGGTTGGGTTCCTCACCCGGGCCTTTCTCAGCATCCTCTGGCTTCTCCTCCTGAGGGGCTTCTTCCTTCTGGGCCTCCTCTTTCGCCTCGTTTGCGGACTCGGGAGGCACCTCCTCCTCATCCTGGACACAAGTCAGAATCAGATGTGGACAGGGATGCGTTTTTTCACAGCATTTTCTTGCAAAAGTCACTGGAGACTCAATATGTCTTAGTGAAGACGAGGCTGCATCCACATGCCAGAGACAGGATGAAGAACATGAACAGGTAAAAATGGACCAGGAATCGCCCATTAATTAAATTAAATTAAATTAAATTAATAATTTAATTAAAACAAAACAACATATCCCTGATATGCAGAAGAGGTGTTTCCCTACAGCGTCCAGGAGGAGAAGCACAGAGAGCGAGTTACCTGGATTGATTCAGTCACATTTGGGCTGGGTTCTGAGGATCCTCCCCCAAACAAGGTAGAGATGGTGTTTCCTAGTTCTGCAACAAAAGGGAAAGAGTTGGGGAAGCTCAGTTATGCAACGATGTAATAATATTACATGAATGAACAACTAGGCAGTACACACGTAATGCCATGATGCAAAACAAACTTTCATGTAAAACAATGTTATTTTCAGAGGTACAATCCAACTGGAATCTTTTAAAAAACTGTTATGAAGGGCAGGTTTAGTCAAATGTCTCAAATACAACCACATGCATGTCCTGTAACATCTGAGACATAGTCACATTAAAGCATAGCTGTTAATTATGTTACAGTCATGATGTCTGGCTTGACAGAGGAGGTAAATGAGGAACAGATGCATCAGTTGTGTACTTTGACTCTAAAACACCTCATGGTTGATGAGGCTCCAAACACAGTTATAGCTGAAAGTCCTCTGCTGTTGTCATACTTTCTGGAAATATATAAACTATTAGACTATTAGAGGTCTAAGCACCCCTTTTAAATATTATAATATTATTATAATTCTATTTTTATTGCCTTGAGGCCAGAAATGAAAACTTATTAAATCATACTTTTTTTAGTTTGGTAGTTTATTATTATTATTATTAAAAAGCTATTGTTAGAAGTAAGCAATTTAGTTTTTAGCTTTTAGTTTAGCTTTTATTTTGCCAGTAACTATAGACAAATAACAGTAAAAGAAATGTTTTTTAAAAACATCCTGGTTACAGACATTGTTACAGTTGAGGTTAATATGAATGTAAAACCTACTTGTTAATGTTGACTCTTCTTCCTTCTCCTCCACAACGGTCTCAAAGACAGACTCAACCTGTCGACGAAAATCAGAACAATCAGTTAATCCGAACTGTCCTGCTGCCGCCTTTTTTATTTACTTAATTTTAAATAAGCTGTCGGGCGTACAGCTGGAGTAATCTGAGGAGCTGAGACAACCTTGGTCACATTTCCATCCATAATGTTCTAAAGGTGTTAGTTTCCAAACAGTCAAACAATTTCAGTGGGCAAGCTTTGACCCTTATTCTGTTTATTTTATGTTTATCTTGTATTCATTTCACACTTCAGTTCCTTTTATAGTGCAGGAAATGGCAGTTTAACTAAACAGAATAAATGTACTGTATTGTTGCCTTGTTGAGCAGCTATAGGTTCCTAGCTAACTGAATTGTGTAAATATATTTCTGATGAAGGCTGCTTAAACTACCATTTCTTTGAGACTAAAAAAGAGCCCCAATTACTTGATTAATCATCAAAATATAGAATAGACAGTTATCAAAATGGTCAATAGCTGCAGTCCTGCACATGACAGAGTGGAGGTGAAAGTTCACTCGAGTTACTGACCCTGTCCAGCAGGAGCACACCGCTTTCGTCCATGTTGAAGTGAGCCTTGATGCCCTTGGACTCGGCGTCTGCGTGCTTCTGGAAGCTGCTGCCCACCCCAGAGAGCTTGACCGTGGTCAGGTTCAGAGAGCCAAACACGCTACGAACAGGAAAGAACAGTTTGTGAGGGAGCCCAAGTCAAAAGTGGCACCTTGAATTGTTGCTGAAGCTACACTTGACTATTGAAGCTTGTAAGGAAAGCTAAACAAGACTGATATTGGAATCGCTCTGAAATATGAGTCGAGTTACTAAAACGTCCAATGTACAAATAAAGTTTTTTTTTTTGAGTACTTATTGGGAAAGCAAATGGTGCCGAGACAAAATTTTAAAGTGGAGCTGCTCCCAATCTGTCACGCAACTTACCTGAGGTCCTCTTGTCCGAGGAAGCCGAGGTCACCGTAGTTGATGTCGAAGGCGAAGTCGTGGTTGTAGCGGTTGAAGGTGATGACCTTGCGCTGGGGGTAGGGAGCCATCCTCTGGAACAGGATGCGCTTGTTGTGCTTCAGGATTTTGGCCCCTTCCTCCTCTGTCTCACGGGTGAATTCCACCTGAGGGACAGATACAGTTTTTATTTGTTTTATTCAGATTTCCCCCGGCTCTTTAACTCGCCTGCAAATTTATGCATTGAGGTCATGCATCACCGGTTGTTAAATGTGTATTCAGATCCCTTACAGACGGCCGAAAAGTACACCATGCACTTACTTCTACACCATGAACTTTGGTTTACTAATAAGCCTTCTGCATAAATCATTGTGGCAATTTGAACAAGGATGATTTTTCCATGGCCACTTTTTTCTTAAAAGTAGTAAGTAAGATATTTAAGTGATGCAATTATTCTTTCGATTTGATATTTGATATTCCCATAGATAGCTTCTCTAAAACAGTCATGCGCTCCTCAAATAGGTCTTCCTCTGTTCCTTCGTCGTTTCATGCTAAGGTCTCAGTTGTCCTCTGCAGCTTGATTTACACAAATCATAACCAGTACAGAGATTTACGATGAACGGATCACGTACCATTAAAACTGAGAAATGTTGCCCATCGCTCACAGATAATTTGAGCAGGAAATTTGGATTTACATTTTTTTCTATTTACCCAAAGTGTATAATGTGAATTTGTAAATTCTGTGTTATCCTGTCCTTTGATTTCAGAGCAGGTCTAGAGACGCAACTGTACAGCATGGTTTACAAACCGCTATATATCTAACACAAAAACAAGTTCATCATTCAATATATTTCAATTATAGAGGACCCACTATGTGAAAATGTTTTCACACATAATTTTATCAACCAAGGTGTAACATTACCTACTATCCATTACAAACTACTTTGTATTTTTATTTATTTTTTTACAATTTTGTTTGTACAATCATTTTGTGTTTATCTCATTATAGAAAGAAACTCTTCAAAGTGATTTAACTCCATATCCGCTACTAACCTGAATGGGGAAGACTGCAGCATCTCGGACCAGGAAGGGTTTGACCTTGAAGGCCTTGCTGAGGGCAGCGGCCTGGTACACTGCCCCCATGGCGGCTGCTTCATCTGCGTTGATGTTCTTCGCCAGCTCCTCTCTGCACAGATAGACACACACACACACACACAGTCAGCTTGTGTTTCACAGACAAACAGATATCTTCAACCTTTCTTTTATTATTTAAGTGGAAAAAAAAGCGTCTGTGAAATGACATGATGATGGAAAATGATGATGACGTGATGATGTTCAACACGTACTTTTTCACAGCTTTGAGCAGCACTTCCTGAACCTTGGGCACTCGAGTGGAGCCTCCAACCAAGATCACCTGCTCGATGTCATCCTGTCAGATGTACGTCACAAAGACAAGTCTCTCAGACATACACAATTGTTGAGCAAGACATTTTTATGTTTAAGAAAAAAAAACATTGAGACTTGATGCTCACTGCTCAATATTTAAAAAGGCAAATGACTGTCAATAAATATAGCACATTTCATAGGTGAACCTCTTCTAATCTATTCTAAATAACCCTAATAACAGCTTAATAATATAGCCTTCATAATGAGTTTTACTTGTACCACTAGTCATTTTGTTAACGTGAGCGATGTATGTTTTCATAGGATGTTGTAGTGGAGAAAAATATTCACGAAATACTTTTACTGACCAGTGACATTTCTGCAGAGGTTAGGGCATCCTGCACAGGACGGGACACTCGCTCAAACAGGTCAACGCACAGAGCTTCAAACTCAGCCCTGCTCACCTTGGCTTTGAAATCAATGTCATCCATCAGACCTTCTACCTGAAATAATCACAAAGACATCTTTTTTTTTAAAACTTAAACAGTATAACTAATTTGGTCAGGAGTAAAAACAAAAAAACAACAACATGATAAGCTCTTATTAAACTTGTGTTTTAATCTTTTTGTTTTTACATTGTGCCCTTTCCCAGAAGTCCTGTCTTGGATTAACATAATTTTGCTTATTGTCCTATGCTTTTAATCATATATAGTCTGTATTTTTTATTGGTTTTAGTAGCGTATCAAATGTTTGGAGATTGACATTCATGCATATAGAAAAATCAAGGTGGTGGATGAAATGCCTTCGCCGCCCCGTTAGCCTGGTTTTAGTTCTGACATAAACCATCACAGCGTGAGACGGAGCCCTAGCAGGAACCAATGGACAGAGGCAGGACTGAGAGAGGTCAGCGTGGCGCGCTGGGCTCACCTGGGCCATGAAGTCCACGTTGGCGCTCAGCACCGTCTTGAGCCGCTGAGCCTCTTTGAGGAGCTTGGCCATGGCGCGGTGGTTCTCCCGGACGTCCTTCTTGCTCTTCTTCTGCTCGTTGAACAGTTTGGCCAGGTGGTCACGGAGACGCAGGTCCATCTCAAAGCCCCCCAGCCCACGGTCGAACCTGGGGCACACAGCAGAGTAGCGCGCCTGTCATTATGGCCAGGACTGCGTGAGCGTTTTGGGATTTTGAGTGGGCTGGAAATGAAAAGGGCTTATCTAGAGGTCTTTTGTAGAATATGAAAGGATGCGAGCACTGCCCAAACACCCACATGCAATCACACTAAAACCTTATCTGTGGACATAAAGGTTTTCCATGCCTATCCAGCGCTTGGGCAGGCCACCAAAAATCAGCCTAATTCAAAATAAGAGTAATCCCACTCAAAAGGCATGTCCTCTCGGTTATGACTTTACACTGTCCCTCAACACAACGGTAAACAGGTAATCCTGTGTCCTGAGGGGCTTTCATTTACCATTAAATGATAACTTTATGAAAACTACATCAGTAACATTTTATAGTCCAAATAGGTTCATAACGTCTAACTTATTAATAATTAATAATATCTTATTAATTCATAAGAACTGGTAATCAGTAACATTTTATGTTTTGCCACCGGTTCGGGGTTATAACAGGTGGTTACGTCAGCAAAAATATTATTTATATATATACAGTATGTTCTTTTATTCTTGTCTTAACAAGTTTGTTTTTTATTTTCAATTTGGTAACTAAAAGAGGAACAATACAGTCAAAAGAAATACAGACTTATTTATTAGTGTTCATATGTTTATGGCCCACCTCCTACTAAACCACAGAATAAACGTTGATCTGCCCACTAGCAGCTGACTGACCGCAACACAACACCAACCACATCAGTAACTTCACCAGACAGTATTGCCTAAGCCTCTCCAAAAGCCAGGTTTTCATTTCATTCGAGTGATGTAGTTGTAGAAACGTAAAACAATAAAACAATAATTGTTTAATCAAGTCGTCTAGGAGACAACGCAGTATTTCAGGGATCCGGATCGGCACGCAGTCACTTCCTTATAACACGCATTCATATCTCATCTGCACTTATATCTTACAAATAATACATCCATAACTTCCAAGCTTCCATAAATTCATAGTGAGAAGCCAGTTTGTCCATATTATCAGGCACAGTCTCTCAAAGACACTAAGTCACTGCTCAGCGGACTCACCCTACACCTCTGATCTGCAGCTGGGGCTGAGTGCCGGACTCCTTGGTTTTCACCGTCTGGTAGGTGACGATGGTGGCCGTGGTACTGCCAGAGCCCATGTCATAGAACATCACATTCTACATGGGGGACAAGATCATTTATGTCAATATACAGGGTTCGTACAGCTTTTTAAAAGTAAAATTCAAGCACTTTTACGGTACCCAAACCAAACATTTATCGCCACATCTAAATTGTTACTATAAATGCAATTGCGAAAAATAAAGTTTCCAGAATTCCTTTATACCCACAGCAATCAATGTATATCGTTTCATTGTCATTAAAACCAAAACATTAAAATGAAAACAAAGAAATTGTCATTCATGTTGCTATTAAAGCGATAACAAAAAATACACTTGTTCTCTAGTGGCTGATGAACAGGTAGCTAGCTAGCTTCAATGTGCATGCATGCACAAGGTCAAAGGTCAGAGGACACACATGCATTCTGAGAGCAGCTGGTTGCCCACAAGACGCGGAGCGGAACGGAAAAAACACCCCCTTTTCATTTCAGCGCCCATGTCAGTCATTCTAGCTCCAGTCCGCTCTGCGTCTTGCGTGAGACACCAAACAAATATGACGACAGGATTGTTTCATTTCAAATATACCAATATTTTGGTTTACATGAGCGATTGTGTTGATTATGTTGAAAATTCAAGCATCCTAACCTTGAAAACATAACGGTTAAAATTAAGCATTTTCCACATTTTCAAAACTTTGTATGAACCCTGAATATATTAAGAAGCGCATATAGGCTTATTTGCTGAAAGCATAAATTGAATGTCTTATTGTGGTAATGTGAATGGTGGGCTACGAGTTAAATTTAAGCTTCAAGACACCAGCATACATTTAAAAGAAAATGGCTTCCTATTTTCCTGGGCATTGTCGTCATCCTTTCAATCAGCGACAGCAAGTATTTCATCATGATCCCCAATGTAATCTTTCAGTCCCCTAAGCCTATTTTCAAACAACAACAACAAAAAAAAATGAATATGTGCATTAGGAGTAATGTCAAATGTGCACCTTAGCCGTGTTGTCGATGTCTTTCCTTCTAAAGACTCCATAGTTCAAGGCCACAGCTGTGTTATCGTTGATGAGCTGAAGGACCTTCAGACCTGCCATCTGGGCGGCCTGCAGGACGGCCCTGCGCTCTGCCTGGTTGAAGAAGGCCGGAACGGTGATCACTGCATCTTTGATTGTTTGTTCTGTGCGAGAGGTAAAGCAAAGAGGAGATAGGAAAGAACAAACTCGGTGTACATTATAACAATATACACAACAACACAACTGTGCATCTTTTTCACTATGAACAAACGAACTAACCTGCAAAGTCCTGAGCCAGTCCACGGGAGTAATTCAAGACCATCCCAAGGAGCTCCTCAGGGGTATACTGCAGTTCTCTGACAGAAAAAAAAAAGCAATGAGGCAGAGCTGGGTTACAGCTACATAACATACAGGAGAATCATCCCCAATCTGAATGACAGCTGGCTATGTCATATGTATATGTATATGTTAAAAACCCATTTTAAAAACAGAATTCAGTTGCATATTTCCTATGATCTTTGGCAGCTTCAGAAAGAAGGTGAGAAAGAAGGATGTGCATGATGACTAGTTTCATTTTGCTCTGTGTACAAGTAAACGCTCTAATAAAGTCAAATATTGATTTCGGGGAGAACTCATAAGAGCGATTACAAAAGTAGCTCAAGATGTCCGCCCATTGTCAATATGACCCCGTGACAGATGTGAACTTGAACTATAAAAAAACAGGACAGATCCAGAGACTTACTCTGTGTTTTTAAAATAAACTGTGCTTCTAACTGGGTCCTCCAGCAGCTGGTGCTCAGGGAAGCGTTTCTGATAGAGCGCCACCTGGAGGTTGTCGTGCTTCTTGCCCAGGAGGCTCTGGAGGTGTCTGTAGACAAACTTGGGGTTCTTCACAGACTGCCGGAGAGACGCAACCATTGTTGCCGTAAGGGGAACAGACAGACATGTTATTCAGGACATTGCTCTTCTATTCATTGTAGAGCTATTCCTTCTATGTATGAAGGTGAGAAAGGGTCGTACCACTCCTAATGCACTGTCGCCAAAAAGCCGCTCATTTTCTTTCAGACACACGGCTATGGGCGTTTTCCTCCTCGACTCCCTGAGAAACACAATAGACAAATTATAAACAGTTGAAAGGCGGTTAGCTGCCGACTAATTTCTCCCGCTTTAGCTCCTTGGTAGTCTATCAATATGATTTGTAGGTAGAAGTAGTTTTCAAACTTTTGTAACGAAAACTGACACAGCTTAGTAAGAGCATTTATCTTGAATTCATTCTCTCACCCTTCCTTTCCCCCAACATCCGAGCCTATGTGTGTGCTCACCCTAGTTTGATAGCACAAGGGATAGTTATATCTGATCACGATCACAGGCAAATGGAAAACCGCATAAAAGAACGATTACATTCCAACACCTTAAGCCGACTTCACAAATACAGCTAATGGAGCAGGATGCAACGACGACAGCAGCCGGTGCTGATCCACCATCATACTCACTTGTTGAGGGCGATCTCCATTGGCACACCAGGTTTCACTATTGCTATTTTCATCCACTCACTGCCCAAGTCAACTGACATGACAGCTACAGAGGCTGCAAGAACAAAACAGTGCACAAGGTGAGAACGTTTAAAATGTATTTGTTTATTAGCCTCAAACAAGAGCTAGTTGAACCATCAAATATTGATCATTAAGTATGTATTTATGTGGTATTGTTGTGAAACTACATTGTGGTACGTTGCTTAGTCTGGCACAGTATTGTCACCTACTGTAATTCGTTGCATCATACCAACCCTAGATGACAACGCTACTGTCTCTACAATCCACCATGTTTCATGCAATAACAAATGACCATGTATATAGGTTGATGGCCCTACCTGTGGGAGAAGGCAACATTGCCAGAACAAGGCAGAAGAGAGCACACAACGCCAGCTTCCTCCTCATGATGACCTGCAAAAAAAAAAAAAAAGAAATCTAAATCAAACATGAATGTTCACAATGACAATCTGTTCTGCATCAGTGGAACACATCTGGGCATTCTGTCAAGCCTGTCTGGCTGCACAGTAAGGATTATACATAGTTTGCATTGTTTTCTTTCTCGAAAATTCAAACAAAGGGAGTATTATAAAATGAGTATTATTCCTGTGAAATGCATGCAATGGGTGGCTCATACTTTTGTCTGGTAGTAAAAAGAGTTTAATTATTTCAGGCTCAACATCCAGTTTGGAGACCAGTGTCAAATGACTTGAACATTGACTGCACCTGCTCTTTCCATTGCAGTCACTACAGGCAACATCAGTTTTTACTGATACAGAATATATTTGCTGATTTTTGTCTAAACCTAAGCTTTAGATATTCCCATACAGAACCCTGGAAATATTCTTTGTGGCAGCCAATAATCACAAGACCCCAGTTTCACGTCTCCCCATTGAGGTTAACTAGAGAACGCCGGTTTCCTCTGTCATCTTACTCTCTTCACCTGCACAGTCCATGTTGCTAAGACATACCTTCATTAGGAAGAAAAAGAGCTGGGAGTCAGTCCTTACAGACTGCAACAATAAAAGGAAGATCTCCCACCACTATTCATGCATGGTTTCTGGTACGGGCTCTTCAGAGCTCAGGGGCTGATATTGGGGCCATGCGAATGCAGTCGGGCACACTGCCAGGTAGTGTCATGGCCCTTGACCATGGGCATGTATTGCATCTAAAGAGCCTGATCCCACTAGGATACTCTAGGTGTAGACAATTTCTAAACACGTGGCATCAATGCCATTGTAATTGTTCAAGTTGGTTAAAGGGTAAACATCTGCAATTAACTAAAGTCACTATGCAAGAGAACGTGTTATTTGATTTGAAGGGAGCAAAGGCATGTCTTTGCCACAGATTCAACACCATCTAGTACACATCTGAACAATTAGATGTCTCTCTTTCAGGGAGAAAACAACGGGTTACCTGCATGTACGAGCATAGAAACTTCCAGCCCCTAGTGAAGCATTGACGCATGAATGCTAAAATCGATGGACAAGTAAAAATCGTGATCATTCAAAAAACAAAGGCCACTCTCTCTTTAGCTTCTGGAAATAACTTGAATCAACTGGTCTAAGCGAAGATAAGTTGCTGATTTGCATGAACTTTACATGCGGATGTGCTGCTGTTGAGGATACATCTTTAAACACAATGTAAAAAACATTTCAATTCAACCATCACTGGATAATAATAATAATAATAATAATAACTCTATTCCATTTATGGATGTTTTGCAGTAATTATCTAGTACTATAAGCGTGGTAGCTGCAGATATATCACAAGTTTATCAGCACTGTTTAACAATCATCAATATAAATGATTGACACATTGTATCAATTGTGTGACAGAACTTAACGTTACCTTTATGTATCCAGCACAGATGAAAGAGCGGCACCTTCACAACAGTAAAGGAGACTAAAACACACTGAATGTGTTTTTACCGGCTCAGTTTCCTCGTTGCTCTTGATTCAACACCTCTTTGATTAGTCTGGAGGTTCAGTTTTTCATGTCCTTTATCAGCGGCTCGTCTTCATCACCGGGCCCCGGAACGCGGCGTGATCTCATTGGATCCACTGGAGCCGCTGCTGAAGCAAAAACAGCGGTGACCCTCGACCCCGCGGCGCCCCGCCCCCTCCGTTCCACGCACTGCGCGGTGATAGGGCCACGTTCGGTGAGTGGCGTCGGAAAGACGCCTTCGTCCGCGTCCCATTGGTCCACGTTCAATTAAGGGGGCGTACATTTAATTGCGTCATTTCGAAGGTGATTCTGCGCAGTGTACTTCCTGATTTGTACGGACTTGAACTTGTGGGATTCCGTATTGACACAGGAAGCGGAGATTATACTAGAAATAGTTTCCACTGTCATCTTGTGTCCGCTTTTCAAGTACGGTTGAGCCAGGGTTGATTAAGACTCATGCTACCTCTTTTTTTTTTTAAGGAATTTCAAAAACTCCAAAATATCGTCCAAGATAATCATAACTGAGTTGAACCTGTATTATTTTAGAGCCACGTTTGTGCAGCACCAGGTCTGACTGTAAGATCTCCGGGTCTGAAAGGGACGAGTGATTAGAGAGCGTGTTGTAGCACCTCCTGGCGGTCAAGTTATGACATGATTATTTTTAAAATGCATTTTCAACGCAGCATTGTAATGTCCTGACTTCACTCCAAACTAAGCCTTTTCCAGACTAGTTTGCCTTTGATGCTTTTCAGACAAATCTCAAATTTGTTTTAAACTCTGACACAAAATGTATGTTATTCAGAAGAACTCAAGATAATACTCCTGCACTTGATATACTTACACTTCACAATACTCAAATTGAACTTGTGCAATCCTGTAAATACTTGGATTGTGGTTGATGGCAGATTCTCATTCAAAGCCCACACAGAACACTTGACTCAAAAAGTCAACATTTTTATTCTTTGTTCTATATTTTCAAAATTATTTCGACTTTTGTATCAAAACAAACTATGTTTTTCTTTTAAAAACAGAAAAACCATTGCACAAATCCCATGCCATACTTCTGTGCTGCTTTTTTCCTGAGAGTGTGTAGGATGGTCCTCCTTAACAAAAAAAGGGAATTGCATGGTGTACTCTTCATTTACAAGGCTCTAGACTTGAAACTTCCCCTATATCTCATTTCTAATCACATTTAAAACCAATAACTACAGCAACAGGTCACATAATTAGTTAGCTTTAGATGTTTGTTATTTGAGGTTTTATATTTTCAATCATAGTTATTTATTTTTCCTTGTACACAAAGAATAAAAAAAACATGAATGAATGAACAAACTAACAAATAAATGAATGACTGAATGAATGGTCAACAGACACACTGTGGCAGAGTTGATACCCATCCCTGGTAGCGCAATGCAAAAACCTTTTACACTAAAATGGTTGCTGAGGTACTTATAATGTGAAATCTTAAAATTCCTGTAATTAAGTTATTTTTCACAACAGGAGCCTTACAAATGTTTAAAGATAATCTTTAGGGATGAATATTTGAACCTAACAAGTCAAAAGGGGCACGCTAAATGCAAATGCTTTCAACTGACACAGTAAACACAAAACCACAACACTGGGATCTTAAATACATGTCAAGTTGCAGAGACGGCACGTCAAACAAAGACTCAGTAACAGGTAGACCTACACATTGACCTGGAAAAAGGTGAAGAGGGAATTTAAAGAGGTGCATTCACAGTCACTGTCATTCCTTAAATTAATACATTATATACATGCAAATTAAACTAAACCCCTCACTCACACTCACTAACAATCCAAAAGTGATTGTAAACTAACAAAGGTTCATGGGAACAACTATTGCGCCTTCAACGCTATCAGGTCATATGGACGCTGGAGGGAGCTTGTTGAATGAGCCAAGTGACCCGAGAGTGTTGCTCAATCCAGTGTCGGTGACTGAGGGAGATGCTGTGTCTTTCCTCTGGCCCTCTGTTACATTTCTGAAGAGCTGAGAGGAAGACAGGACAACATTAGGACAACTTCCCAATACAAGCACTTTAATAATTTGAACAAGGTCTGGCATAGTTTCCCCAACTATATTTTTTAGTTTATTAAAATAGGACTGCAAGTAATAATACTGTAGGCTATAGCAATTTTCTCAAAGTAAAACAAAAGGAACAAAAAGCATTAAAAAAACAACAACAATTAGCTAGAATAAAGAAAAGACTGGCGCTGCTAGGCTCCACTCGGGCCCGCTCACTGGAAGGGAAACAACACAATGTCAACTATACAGCAAGTACCTTCCTTCCCGGGAGAACATCTGTGAAGTCTAGCGGGACATATTAGAGCAGCGTGTTGCATATTCAGCCTCATTGCTATTTTCAGATATGGGCCTTGCTTCAGGCTCTACAGTAGGTCTTTGTAAGCTATCCCTTATAATGCTACTGTGTGTACCTGTGTGTTTCTGAACTCTATTACATACATCTAGATGCCAACACCTTCAGTCACTTTCTTATGACTGTAGCTTTCGGCCAGGAGATGTCGTCAGGTGGCATCCAACGTTCCTCGGACTTTTTGACCCTGAACCACAACGTCCTCCAGTTGGCGGATCGGCAGAGATGGTCAGTCACTGCCCGTCTTCTCCTGGCTTCCAGCTCAACTCCTCCCGTCTGTTCCAGAGCCGACAAGAGGCTCTTTCTGCTGCCTCCCCCAACCTGAGAGCAGCAATCTTCCTCCCCCTTCCTGCTGTTCCCAGAGTTGTGAGTGTCTTCCACACAGACTGCGCCGGGAAACCCCTGCAGCCAACCTCAACTGGAAATAACCAGACCTGCCACCCTTTGTCCCTGCATTGTTGGCTCCGGGCAGCTGGTAGCGAGCAGGTAAAAATTTTGTGAACAGGAGAGCAATGGTTGTGCGCTCTGATTCTGCGCGCGCTCAAAGCATGATTTTCTCCTCGCAGGCTATGGGACATTGTATGTAGATTGATGGCAAAAAAAATAAATGCAATACATTTTAAATTAAGTCTATAGCAGAACAAAATGTGGAATGTGGAGTTACTAGAGCTCGAAACTTGATGGCCGGAAGTGCTCGTCAATTTAATTTGTGAAGTTGCATTAACAAAACAAGGTCTTCTGCATGTGCAACAAAGGACATAAATTAAAATGAGGCCAGAATGCATATGTGCACAAGGTGTCCATGACACCACCTGGACGAGGGACACGCAGGAGCAGAGGGTAAATGACAGGCACCAAAGAATGAAAGAAAGGCAATAGAAAACATACTGTTTGAGTTGAGGCAGATTATAAATTGTGCAAATGGCTCCGAGTCCAGAAATCAACTATGGGACTAGGTGTGACGTTGTCAGGAAGCTTGCTCCAAAGAGGACCGGAAAATGCATAAAGACTGGAGAAAAAGATAAAAGTAGATATTTATATCTGTATAATTATTGTAAAAAATAATTCACAGGACGCATGACATTCACAATTTTATTCCTCAAGATAGCATGACATTTTGTTGCACTAAAATGATTTCACTATTTTTTTTTTTATATTTTAGTTTGATGTGCAATTATTATATAGTACATGTAATAAGCATTACATGATCATTACGAATACAGATGAAGTAGAGCAATATGAAATCAAGCCAACCAAAAATTCTTCAAGGTGATTCATTACAGGTGTTATAGGGACAGTATTACATATTGCAGTCTTAAATACATTGTACACAAGACCCATTGATCCTCAACTTGGAAAGGGAAGAAGGAGGAACTGTGCAAAAGTCCATCACAGGTACTGCAGCAGGCAACTGTTTTCTCTGCTAAACAAAGTGACGTCCTGTGAAACAAAGCTTGTGGTCAGGACAACCGTGATAACATGAAGCTAGATACAAAATGGCTCAGGTAAGATTCTGACCCGTTCCCATACAGCTGCAGTTTCTAGCTGTTCCTCTTGGTATGGATGAGAAGGTCTCTCTGGAGGTCTCCTTCTAGACTCCCCACATTCTTGCTGCCAGGAGGGTCGGTGACCAGAGTCAGCTTGTTGAACACGCCTCGACCGAAGTAGTCAGCTACAACTGAGAAACCATCATTGGAGGTGCGTAGCTGAAACCCAAAGAATGAAATTAAATTTCTTTGAAGTGTTATTATAGCAATGGTACGGTAAATTATCAAACAAAATTGAACACAATTATGCTGATGCTTAAAAAACAGGAAAAAAAACATTTCGATTTCAGTAAAATATCCAATTACCTCAAAAAGGCGTCTAGGAAGTGATCATTAAAGTGAGTCAGTCAACAAGCAACTTTCCTTGTTTTTGGTTTATTTCCTTCGTTACCTGTCTGGTGAAGTGGTCGTGCAGGTCACGTTTCTGGTCCTGGGCGCGCAACATATCCATAACCTTGCGGTTCTCCGGTGTGCAGGTGGGACACTCCGCCTCGCTCTCAGCGTAGCTCTCGAAGCAGTGCTGGTGGAAGGAGTGACTGCACAGGAAGTGGACGGATGGCAGCTCCAGGGGGCTGTTGCACATGTTACACTTGGTCTTCTGGAAAATCTTTGCACTGTAAGAAATTAATCAACAATCCAGTTTTTTTTAACTGAAAATGCCATGACCATTTGGGGCTTGCTTATAAATTCCAATGAACTCATGAAATGTTCTAAAAAAAAACAAAAAACGACTCCAGCTACAAAAACAGCTTCACATCACTGAGGCATCTCTGACAAACATTACAATTACCAGACAGAACCAAACGGAAAAACACTTATGTCACCGACCTGCTTCTCAGCTCCTGGATTTCGGAACGGAGGTGAGCCGTTTCCTCCCGGTACTGGCGGATCTTGCGCTCGTCGTCCTCGATCTGCTGGCTCTCCCTCTGCAGCTTGTTGATGAGATAGTCCTTGATGACGGAGAGCGTCGCCGTCGAGTTGTGCGCCAGCGTCTGCACCACTGTGACCATACGCAAACACGTACGCATGCTGAGCAATACCTTCTAACCCAATAACATGCTACGTGCAAATAATAATAATAATTAAACAAAAAGGAATCAGCAGGACAAGGACAGAACATAAATACTGCCGTCTTATCATATCTGTGCGGAATAATCATAGAATAAAATCTCCATAACCCAATTATAATACGTAGAATATAATGGAACTAAAAGTGCCTGCAGCTCACCAAGTAAAGGAGGCATCAGGTTGTTTTGGTCAATATGATGCAGGACTTCACTGATGTAGGCCTTGCAGTCCTCTTCTTTCCTGGCAAAGTATCCCAGTGCCTGCTCCCAGAGGCACACCTCCTGGTCCCCATAGCGCTTGCAGGCCTCCACCACTTTGCCGTACTCCTCGTTCTGCATGTGGTAATGCATAATCTGCTGGTACCTGCACGGATACAGGAAAAATTATGCCCACTTTGGATGTAATGATTAAACACAAATAATGGTGACACACACTGACATAACATAGCAGCTCTTTTTCCACTGGAGCCAACTCTAACTAGCCCTGAAAGGTCTTTAATTCCCAAATCCCAAATCGCTCTGTAGATTCTACTGCTGTATCTTTGTACAACAAGCATACATAAAGTAGATTAATTGAGTGAGTACACTGTTGTGAATACAATTTTACTATATATATTTTTTTACTAGTGTTAGGTTGTTTTGCTGTTTAATTAGCCTTAGCCATTATTACAATGTATATGCTACAATAAACTAATTTCTCCACAGGGATTATATAAATATAAAATTGACTGGCACAATACAGGGAGTAAAGACATGAAAAATTATTTAAAACATTTTTTTAAATGCATTTTTAAATGTTTATTTACGTTTGTAAACACTGGATCATCTGAAAATTGAGTAGAGATTATTTTTCATAGTAAAATATAACTAATATCTATAAATTATACACTGGAGACATCTTGGATTAGGGCTTTTAAATTAAGCACACTCACAGTTTGCCTTTTTCGTAAAGGTAAAGGACCCCTTCTTTGAAGTTATGCATCTGACACAGGACTAGGGCCTTATCAAAGACAGTGTTGTCACTCCTCAACAGCGACAGCGCAGCGCCCTGTAGGACCTTCTTTCTCTGCCAGATAAACAAAAACAGCATGTTCTTTCAAGTCAAGCATAACAAAAGAAGTATGGAAGTGTATTAGGGCCAGGTTTAAATGAAATTTCAACTTCATTCTTGAAATAAAAGTTTTTTTTCTCATGCCTGGCCCTTATACTCTTCTGTAATAAAGACATGCATATGAAAAAATATTATTATCTAATGATTTTTTATGAATGAGGATATAAAAAAATATTTAGTTATGTTTAATTAGTGTCAAGTAATACCATTCGATACATTAGTATATGTATCGAATGTACAAGTATATAGAAATAGATAAAAATAGATATCAGAAACGTTCTTTGTAAGGTTTTTACAATATTACTAATCATCTGCAAATGTGATACATCATGAATTAATAAAAAATAAATCAATAATTACTTAGATGCTTAAAAATGTATAGGTAACTAAAAGGTCAATAATGATTATGTAATAAATCATAGAGCATTTAGTTGAGAATGAGATGACATCATTTACTAATTATTTTCTATGAATGAATGAAGTTACATTAACTTATTACATATTGTGTATAGATATTTATAATTCATAAATAAATCATTAGCCAATTGTTTGTTAATGATGTTGTAGGAGCCATTTATGGACTTATGGAATTACTAATGAATGAGTATGTAAATGTACACAAAATATTTAAGTTATTAGAAATATTTGATTTAATTTTGTAATTATGGATATGAATGGCTGTTGAGGGGGGAGTAAAAAGACTGGGGCTTTTCTACCGCATGCACACACAGTACGAAGGCAGGGCATGACTTATTGATTTGAATTATTGTTTTATTTTACTTTTGGATCAGAACACTCTTTCTGAGTGCGTGTGGACTAATGGCTTTCCCCGTCTTAAGTTACTATAAGAGAATATATTAAGTGGAAATACGAAGTCACTATAGATGTATTAATTGTTAACAAATGTTAAGTATTGTATGGTATTACCTATTTTTGTAAGTAAGGTTGCTGGACAATTGGAGGAAATTAAAGAATTGGACTCACGTGCACACATGAAATGATAACAATGCTCCTTGTCACAAGTGTAGCAAAACATTTGCCAGAAAGGGAGGTAATTGTTTAGCTATGAAAATATTTTAAATATCTGGCAACTTTTTGTTATACACAGATTGTCAGGCTGAGGCTTATAAGAGAACAATAAAGCAATGCTGATTCTGTTCTCATTTTTCTCCCAAATAATCAAAAACAAGCGATAAGAGTATTGATAATGTATAAAACCGATAAGCAGTATCGATAAAATCGTAACGATATCCATCCGTACGCACAATATATTGTGATCCAGCATGGGTGTGTATGTTGCGCTAACCTCAGGATCTTGTTCATGTGCCCAGTCCTGAAGTCGGAGCTCCAGCAGTGTGTCATAGACGCCCTGAGGAGAGAAGGGCTCTACCTCGATCATGTGCTCCAGGAAGGCCTTCAGCTCCCGTGGGTTGTTGGCAAAGATTGGGATGAACTCCTCAGAGTTGGCCTGGAACCACAAGGGACATTAATAGACCTTAAAAGACCCCATGGAATGGAAATTTCGGCTCAGTTCACGAGTGTGATAAAAAGGATATATGGCTGGGAGTTAGGCCAGCTGAACAGTGACATTGATGACAATGCTAGCTAAATCCAGCCAAAAACACATCACTTTATCACTGGTAAAGGATTTCATGAACGTAAGGAAGGACGGCTGCACAACCTTATTTGCAAGACCTCTCTCCAGGCTGTCTCTGTCTGAAGAGTCTCGGTTGGGCTGGTAGTCTGTGCACAGGCCCTTTAGAAGCAGCGTGGTGCCCTCGGGGACGTGGTGCATTAGGGTCTTGCCGTAACGCTTCATGTTGCTTTCAGCTTGTTCGAAAGGCAGACGTCCGATGTAGCGAAGTGCTTCTTGGTAGTTCTGCGACACGGAATGAGATGAAGTCAGATGTTGTTGTCTAAACTAACCTTCTCCTATAATGATGGTTATGTTTTGCAGTCTATGAAGTTAAGTCGATCTTTAATACTGAAGGGAGTCCGCTTTGAATACTAATATGAGGCACCTTTTGAGTTCCACTTCAATAATACAATAATACAGAAAAACATGGAGCAATTAAGCTTTAATTCAGAATTAACTTGAATCTAAATTAGTAATGAAGTCAAAGTCAAAATCTACTGCTTTCCGAGCCTCATTTCAATAATAAGAACAGCGTTTGACTAATGAAGAACTTCCCCAATATATCAAATCAGCCCCTCAATCGTCATTTTCAAAACTCTCAAATCCCACTTTTATTCCTTAGCCGTTGAGTCTGTATGACCTGACTGCACCGCATGTGCGTTTGTTTTATCCAGGCACTTAACCACTTGTACAGCACTTTGGTCAACAGTTGCTAATTGTGACAGCTCCAAAGGCTTACACGCTCATACACCAGTTACATCCTGCCGCTGGCAAGTCTGGACATTACGTGTGAGATGCGTGAGTTTGTGGGTGCATGCTACCTGCACGAGAACGGGTAACCAAAATGTCAGCCAATAAAAGGCTGATTGCTGGCGTCATCATGGGGGTCATGCAGCATCCAAGCACCTGATGATTGGTCATTTAGTAGAAGTCGCATCCTAATTGGTTCATAAACATCGTTGCATGCGTGCATGGATAGTGAACCTTGGGATGATGTGCATGATATATACTAAGTTCTACCTTATTCTATCCCAAGCAAGTGTGATTTGCCATACGTTAAGTTAGTAATAACATAAATTATTATTAACGTAAAGTGAAGCCTGATGAGCTTGGACAGAGAACTTCAGCCCAGCTCAAAAAGCTCATCTTCATACATTTGAACCTGAACATAAATATGTACATCTAAATGCCGCTTCCAAAAAAAATGTTTAACCTTGAGGTCTTCAAGCTGGATCTTCAAGTACCACTCATGGTGCATGTGCTTTTCAGCCAAGAAAACAGCGTGGCTGTGGTACCCGGCCTGCCGCAGAACCTTGATGGCGATCTCAACGTCAAAGTGGACCTCGCTCTCACTGCTCTGTTGAAAGTATGCGATAGCCATTAATAAAGTACATGGTACGATAATTACTTAACAGCTATATACACGTTGAAACGACTGGTCGTTTCAGGCAGGAGTTTTGCACTGGAGTGGAGTTGGATACGTCCTAGATACTTCCCTTTCACCCTTACCTTAATGAACTCTTCCAGCTTGGAACTGTCCTTCAGCTTGGTGTAACAGTTGAGCAGCAGTGTGGTGTGGTCTGCGTTGGCCAGGGACTGCCTGTGCAGGGCTTGCAGGTACGCTGTCAAATTGTGGATCCTCTGTGCATCCAGGAATTTCCTGATCACATAAGATGGCTCTAGCTTTCCAATAGTGCTGAAAGGAAAAGAAAAAAGGGTAGTGGTTCGACTGTTCGACTGTTCGATTTATAGTCTAATCTCCAAAAGTTATTTGACAACTGGACAACAGGGGAGATTTGAGTGTTGGTATATGGGAGCTGTTATGATAAGATGAATTTCCTCTGCTAGTTAGGGTTGGTCACACTCTCCTGTTAACCTAGTCATAGCTGACTATGCCTGCAAATGATAAGATGATGCATTTTCCAGTGACATGGCAGTTTTTGATGTACGATGGCAGTGTCAGGAGTACAGTTACAGTTACTTACAGTTGGAGAACTGTTCAATGTCCCTACTACAAAACTGAGAAATGGGGAGCCCTGACCTTCACACATCCTTCTATGCTGATTCTGGATGATACAATATCAAAAGAGAGGTGAGCTTTAGAGATAAGCCATAGCACTTAAAACTGTCTTGCTTGAACACGTTGTAAACATCATCAAAGCTAAGACTGACAGAACAGTTGACGTCTTAGTGTATTTCTTTTCATGTTTCATGTTTCAAGTTACCGAATGTACTGCTGGATGGCACCATCATGGTCTCCCTTAAGGTAGAGGTGATCCCCATACTGTCTGAAGATCTCAGAGAGACCATCACTATCCAGGTGTTGGCTTTTAGCCAGGTTTATGGCCATTACAAACAGATTCTTCTTGAACAGCATCTACACAACAACAACAACAAAAATATGACATTGCTGCCTTCAAACTATGACAATGTTCATTGAGTTAGTTGTGAAAGAACCTGGTCATCATTTTCTTTGAAACCCTTTGAAAAGTAAAATTTCATAGCACAAAAGGTACAGATGTGGTCTTTTGTATTCACCTCTAGTTTAGTCTGAGTGTCCTTCTCCTGCAGAACAAACATCCTGCCATCTCTAGTCAGAATGTAGAAGGAGCCCCACTCTGCCAGAACATCAATAATATCATCGAAAGGGGCACTGTAGGCGATGAACTTGTTGTCCAGGTCGTAGATGGTGAGCAGCTGCTTTTCTGATGGAGATGTCTCTCTGCTACCAAATCCTGTCCTGAGTAAAGAAAACAACAATATAAACAGACTGAACCCCAATGTTTTCGCGTCAGAATGACTGATTGGTAAAAGCAAGGCGGGAATGAAAAATCATCAATCCATCTTTGATTAAAAATGTTTATGCAAATTACTTTCCCTTTAGGTCAAAATCGGTTGCCTTGTCAAAGATTTATTTTTGAATTAGAATTTTTTTTAAATTTGATTTCATTGACCTGATGCAACCGTAAAACCACTTTCCTGATAACACACTGCTAAAAGTAGTCATGCTATCAAGAAACAAACAAGAAAAACAGTAATACATAGGGAGACATTAAATAAAAAACACATCTCGCCTGCTATTTACCCTCCTCTGGGCAGAGTGGGGAAACATGCATGGGTCTGCTGGTCAGGCACCTGTTCAGTGGGCGGAGACTAGCCGGCTCCTCCCACCACACACCCTACGGCCCTTGAGCCCCTCAGACTAAAAAATGACCCACTCTACCCAGCCTGCAAAGCAACTTATCTGTCCAACAAAGCAAAAATGCTCCAATTTTGCAAGTAGCCACACTAACCACAAACTTCAAAGAATATCTCATCTACAAAAACATTTTGTTCAGGGTTGGAAAGTCTTTTGCTGTGAGAATTCAATGCTTAAATGTTCATGGATGCAAAAGCTAAATCGCAAGAAAAGGTGGAACGCTTCACGGATTTGCGTGTCATCCTTGCGCAGGGGCCATGCTAATCTTCTCTGTATCGTTCCAATTTTTTCATATGCGCTGCCTTGGCAAGCGCATTTCCAAACACATCTCGCTGCTATTTACCCTCCTCTGGGCAGAGTGGGCAAACATGCATGGGTCTGCTGGTCAGTGGGCGGAGACAAGCCGGCTCCTCCCACCACACACCCTACGGCCCTTGAGCCCCTCAGACTAAAAAATGACCCACTCTACCCAGCCTGCAAAGCAACTTATCTGTCCAACAAAGCAAAAATGCTCCAATTTTGCGAGTAGCCACACTAACCACAAACTTCAAAGAATATCTCATCTACAAAAACATTTTGTTCAGGGTTGGAAAGTCTTTTGCTGTGAGAATTCAATGCTTAAATGTTCATGGATGCAAAAGCTAAATCG